>OOFG01093936.1:0-10277 GCA_900323295.1 Molva molva | reverse complement strand
TGAGGGGAGGTCAGTGGAGAGGAGGGGGGTGGGAGGTGAGGGGAGGCGGATCCTTCTGTAGGTCTTTATGGAGCTGTTCAATTTGGCCTGTGGATGGTTCAACTAATGTGCTAATCATGAGCAAGATAATGCTCATGATCAACAGATCATTTCATATTCCCTGCTCATCCTCCAGAGCTACTTTACTTACCCATAGCAGGGGTCCACGATAATGGACTTGGGTCGGTTGGCCTGGGCAACGATGGAGCGGTTGCCGCCCTCCGTCCCGATGGCCTGGATGTTTCTCCGGTAATAGTCGGTCCAATACAGACGCTTGTGGATCCAGTCGTAGGCCACGCCCTGTGGGTTATCCAGATCTGTTGGAGCGGGAGAGAAAACAGAAAAGAGGCAGACGTGAAGAAACATGGATAAGTGGCAAGGGTGTAACTAAACCCCGATGACCTTAGTCAAGTCTTTAATGACTTCTGTATGCATCTGTATTCACTGCCTTTTTTTAATGATACAGTACACAAGTCATGAAAGAGCAGGTAGCTGTTAGACGTCTCGACCTGCTACCCTCCCTGCTCAAGGACGCCGGCAGGTCCACGCAGCACTGCTGATGCTGAGGTATGAACCCAGAACCTCCTGGCAGGGAGCCACCCTAACACCCTAACCACTAGACCGGGCTATCCTGTCCCCAGAGAGTCCAAAACACACGAGCCAATCACCGTTGATTAAAGGGTGAACCGTGATCTTACTTGCTGCCAGTGTGACAGGAGGGCTGGTGATGGCCGTGGTGCTGACGTAGCCGACCCTGCTCCGGCCGACGCCCATGTACTGGGCGAAGAAGACCCGCTTGGCCGCATAGTCGTAGTCCAGGGCGAGCAGGTTGGAGCCCAGGGTGACGCTGGGGAAGGGTCTGCTGTGGTCGTCCGGGTCGAGGCGCAGGCTGTCCAGGGTGGCGTCGGTGGTGAAGACCAGGAACTCGTCCAGGCCGTAGCCGCACGTCACGCCGTTGCTGAGGAGCGAGCCGTGGGCGCAGGCGCAGCGGGGCTTCTCCTGGGCCGGCACGGCGAAGCACAGCTGCTGGCAGCGGCCGTTGTTCTCCTGGCAGGGGTTGAAGCCCACCAGGTTGGCCGAGGTGGGCTGCGTGGCGGCGTCGAAGACGGCCACGTCCGACAGGGCGTCGATGCCGTCGCGGATCACCTGGGGGGCGAGGCCCGAGGACGGGTTATTTCCCAGCGGTTTGAGGGTTACCAGGCGAAGGTAAGAGCACAGAACCTCCTCAACATGTGGTGGGCCGCTGCTTTTTAGAGACGTAGCGCAGGTTGTACTTGTATCGGGGTTTGACTTGATAAATACCAGTGTCTGCACTATTACTAGTGTTACTCTCTGACGATTGATAATACTATATAATAGTACAACCAAATGCTCTCTATTTGTTTCCCCACAAGGTAAAGATGAAACACACTTTTCTTTTTGCTTGATACAATTAGTTGATACAAACTTGATGTAAAGACAAACTTTCATGTCAATGTCTTTTGTAAAGACAAAACCACATTTGCACATGCTGTTGCACAATACTTTAAAACAGTGGTTCTCAACTGGTCCAGCATCAGCACCAGTATGTGTCATTAGTCATTAAGTTATGATTAGAAAACACATTAGAAAGCGTACATAGTGCAGGTTTAACCCTACCTCAGGCTGGTCTGTGTAGCTGCATTAGAAAGCGTACATAGTGCAGGTTTAACCCTACCTCAGGCTGGTCAGTGTTGGCCGGGTCCTTACTGGCCTGGAACAGCTTCCCCAGCTTCCTGTCCACCCAGAGCACGTAGCCCCCGAAGATCGCCATGCCCGTGGGCGACGGCAGCCGGCTGCCGTAGCGCACGATCCTCCGCTGCGTGCCGTCAGGCGCCATGCGGGAGATCATGTCCAGCGCGTCGTCCGCCCAGTACAGGAAGTCGCTGCCCTGGTCCACGGTGAGGCCGCGCGGGGACCCCAGGCTCTCCGACGCCAGCACGCTGCGGTTGGTGCCGTCCAGCAGCGCCCGCTCGATCTTGGGGTTCTGGCCGCCGTCGGCCCAGAAGAGGCAGCGCAGCTTGGGGCTGACGGCCAGGTCGCGGGGCCGGTCCTCGGAGGAGGCCTTGAGGAGCACCATGCGGTAGGTGGTGTTGATGGCGAGCACCTCCAGGTAGGTCTGCCGCTGGAAGGCGTTGGTGAAGTACAGGTTGCCTGGGTGACGGAAGAGGTTGGAATCGTATCTCGTGTTGTTTCAGTCCAACGACTCCATCTAATCTTGGTACAGTTAGAGCCAACGCTAGCAAACGCTTGTTCCACTAAAAGCCCTCGGTTGGCTGCATGGCAAACAAAAATAATCACAGTACAAACATTACTAATACAATTAAAATAATAAATTTCAAAATTCAATCCAAATAATTTGTTTTACCACATTTTTTAAATAAAGCCTCTTTTTAGTATTTGTTGGTCCCATATGCAAGCAGAATGGCTCGCTGCAGAGCCCTGACGAACACTGCACTCCATTTGATGTGGATGTGGATGACGGACGGACAGATCTCTCGTACCAGCGATCCAGTCCACAGCGATGCCCTGGATGCCGCCTTTGCCCACCCCAGAGTAGAGGAAGCGCCTGTACTGGGAGCCGTCGGTCTTGGCCCGGTAGATGCCTCTGCTGGAGGTGGACGTGCTGTTGTCCGTCCAGTACACGAAGTTGGACTCAACGTGGACGTCCAGGCGGTCCTTCACCGAGGAGGAATCTGCAACAGCAGGAGGGTTTGTTGTTCATTTAGCTTTTTGACTGTTTAGTTCAATCAATTATTCAAAGTGACTTACGGTGAGTGAATAGTTTTATATCATTCACCCCTAAACACTAGACTATCCTGCCCCTAATTTAGCTTTTAATGATCACCTGAACTGCGTGTTCATTTGACAGTCAGCTAACAAGATCAAAATCCTTGTTTTACTTGCAAGTTTTGCTAATTACTCCTAAAGCAGACCCTTTCATCCAAAGCAGTCAAGCTAATTTAGGACACCATGTTGGACTCTGGTGAAAATATTAAATTCTTCAATTCTTTCACGATATCCATCATCTCTATTAGGTGCAGCCTACAAGAGGCTGTCCTGTAGTCCCTGTAGTTAACAAGTCCCTGAAGCGGTGTGTTGCCCGTTTTCCTAAACCATCCAGAGTCAGATGCAAAGCCCACGTACATCCCCCCACGGGCACCATGGCCTCAGAGTGGTCCGAGCTGTTGATGTGGAAGCCCTGTATGAGCTTGGGCGTGGAGACAATGGCGAAGGACTCGTACTGCCGGCAGCTGCTCCCGTCCTGGGAGAGGACGAAGCCTGTGGTGCAGGCGCAGGTCTTCTGGTTGGCCGGCCGCGGGAGGCACAGGTGTGGGCAGCCTCCGTTGTTGGAGCTGCAGGCGTTGGAGGAACCGGCCGACTCTGTGGTCGCAGACAGACGGACGGACGGACGGACAGACAGAGAGAAAGAGAGAGAGGAAGAGAGACATAGAGAGAAAGAGGTGGACAAGCTTGATGTCACTGTGAGCTATAACTATAAAAGTTTTTTTGTATTATTATAAAATTACTATTATTGTTATTTACAGATATTTATCCTCCATTTCCTGTCTGGGATTAATAAAGCACATCTTATAATTGTATTTAGGAGTAGGAGAAGAGACTCAAGAACCAGGAGGAAAAAGGAGAAGAGGAGGAGGAGGAGAAAGAATAAGAAGAACAAGAATGCAAAGGTTAAAGGAGAAGATAACGAGAAAAAGGAGAGGAGGAGGAGGAGGAGAAGAAGAAGACCAAGAAGGTGTCTCAGAAAAGGGAGAACCGAGAGACCCAGAAGACAGTCCGAAGCGAGCTCGCACCGTCCCGGGCGTGGACCTTGAGGGCCCGCAGGCCGGCCATGCCGCTCCGCATCACCACCATGCTGCCTCCGGACTCCTTGTCCACCCTCTCCACCGCCTCGTAGTCTGCGTCCGTGTAGTACAGGTGGGCCTGGTGCACTGTCAGCCCCCAGGGGAGGGACAGACCGCTCACCAGCGTCACCCGGCTCATCCCGTCCATGGTCCCGTACTCGATCTGGGGGGGCAGCGGGGGGGGACAAAGTGACAAAGTGACAAAAAGAAAAATCACGATTCATTTCAAATTAAATTCAATTCAAAAATGTATTAAGTGATATTATTCCACCAGGTGTGAGTGTGATTAGCAATTACAAGCCGTTTGAAAATCTGCCTTTTCCTGTGTTTTAGTGACACCACAAGTGGGCGTGTCCACCTAGATGTATGCTGGATAGATCAGTCTACCAGCCTACCCAGTGGACTGTAGCAAATGTTGCTCATCTATCCATCATACATCTAGGTGGACACTCCCACTTGATGTCACTAAAACACAGGAAGAGGCAGATTTTCCAACGGCTTGTAACGGCTTGTCACACTCACACCTGGTGGATAATATCACCCCTTTAAAAAGAAAAAAACAGGATTTTACAACCTATCGGAAACATCTTTAGGTTATATCTAAAGATCTTAAGATGAGGCGAGATCTAGCGTCTACAGAGCAGTGATAGGCACCCACCAGGCCAGTGTTGGCCACGGCCCAGTACAGTTTGCTGGTGGCTACGTCAGCCGTGATGGTGCCGATGCCCGCCAGGTTTCCGGTGTACAGGTTCCTGGGGTTCCCCCCGTCCATGTCTGCACTGGCCACCTTGGGGGGCACGCCGCTGTCCGACCCCTTGTCCGTCCAGAACAACTTCCTGTGAGGGAGGGAAGTTCATTTATGATTGGCCAAAATAGATTGAAGCAGACGACTGAGACTCTTGGCTGTGTTGTATCGATTATCGTGTCTTCATAGGGATTTTAATACATATGAACTATTACTTAAAAGGTGCTGTAGGTATAGCATAGCCACCCGGCAGCTTTAAGGGGGTGAAACGCTCTGAGAGAATATGTTGTCTCTGTTTGAGACGAGTTAGGATTGAGACCGCTCTTCACCTCTTCCCTGATTGGTTAGGGGATCCACCTAGCCTGTCTATTAATGCTCAATCACACGGCATTATCATAGCTCCACCACGGGTTTTTTGGGCATTTTTTCAAAATCTCCCTCTTTTCTGCTCGCTCTCTTTAGAACGCTCATCCTACCTTCAGCAGCTTTAATGTACACTGCATATACATACTACCTGTTTTTAATCATGTTTTATTTCAAACTGACCGACTTTAAATCGACATGTGTGCCACTCGTTATTTCAGTCACTGTCTATCTAAATGTAGACAGTCACTGAAACTGTGCGTTCGCCTGCTGGCATCCAGCTAACGGTGAGAACTGAGGAAGAGCTTCCCGGGCTAGTGAGGGGGGTTACCCGCGGGCTGGGTCCAGGGCGATGCCCACGGGCTCTCCTGCCCCCTCGGGCCTGCCCGTGGAGGTGATGAGGGTCCGCCGGTAGAGCTGGCTCCCGTCCACACGGATCACCTGCACAGCGGTACAGTACGGTGTTACGGATGCGCTAACAACAACCTCCAAATGGACTCACTGCGGTCAAACACAGGGACTTCAACAGGTTGTAATGCAGTCCCTGCTATGTGTGGGCTGTTCCTTTAATGATGTGAGTTGTGGTGGGGGGAGGACAGATGCAATCATTCAGGGGGTGTTGTTGACCGATGGCAGGCAGTGGTGCATTGTGTTTCTATTTGGTCTCAAACGCAAACATGCAGATTTTGATTGTGTGTTGTATATCAGGGCCTTTAGTACAACCATGTGCGCTATGAGATAGAAAAAGCACACGTAGCTTCATGAAGTAGTCAGTATGAGCACATGTAGCTTCATAAAGTAGTCAGTATGAGCCCATACAGCTTCATAAAGTAGTCAGTATGAGCACACGTAGCTTCATAAAGTAGTCAGTATGAGCACACGTAGCTTCATAAAGTAGTCAGTATGAGCACACGTAGCTTCATAAAGTAGTCAGTATGAGCACACGTAGCTTCATAAAGTAGTCAGTATGAGCACACGTAGCTTCATAAAGTAGTCAGTATGAGCACACGTAGCTTCATAAAGTAGTCAGTATGAGCCTCCTGAAGCTAAATGCTCCTGAAGATGAACGCTTTCTTCACTTTAACACATAATTCTAAAATTATTAAAATGTGTTTTATGTGTGTCACATATTTTCTGCAATGATTCGTATTTTTTCTCAATTTCTTTACGTTTTGCATTTAAAAAACATTTCAAAGGGCCCTGGGAGGGACTTACCTCAATAGATTTACCCGTTGGATTGGTGTAGTACATGATGCGGCTCATCCAATCAAACGCCAGACCAGAGGGAGAGCCAATCATGGCAGCAGGAGCAAATTGAGTCCTGTTGGTTCCAGTGGTCTTCACGCGCCATATTGATCCCTGGTTGGTCGAGAGAGGGGTTTCACAATGAGCGTCGTATATGAATATACAGTTTGGTACTGATAATACAAATGTAAGAAACAGGGAAATTAAGTATGTGGTTTACTCTTTGAAAGAGTTATAAACCAACAGAAATCCAGCATGAACTGAAGGAATTAACCACATGTTTTACATTTTTGTCACAATAAAGTAAAGATTGAAACTCTGTAGTTGACTTCATTAACATTAGTTTCCCACAGGTTTGGGACATGAGCACTGTCACTCACAGTGCTCTGCACCCAATAGACGAACTGCTCCTGGTCGTCAAACTCTATGTCCCGCCCCTGGGTGATGCCTGACACGGGCGCCATCGCGTTGTTGGAGGTGTCCGTCGGGTCCAGACTGATGCCCAGGATCACGGACTCTCTGACCACCATCAGGAACGGGTTGTTGTCTGGAGACATCACAGGTGACGGGAAGTGAGGTCACACGACAGGAAGTGAGGTCACATGACATGACTTTCCGTTAAATGACAGGAAATGAGGACAGAGAACACAGTCGGTGAAGTACATAGAGTAAATAGAGTAGATACGTAATACAAATAAAAACACACATTTGAAGTTATTTTCATACTTAGGAAAATTATTAGCTCTTGTGAATTGTACATTATATACATATTTAATAATAATAAAATAACAATATAATACTATTATTAAAGACCATTTTATTGCTAAAAAGTGATAAAACTGGTTTTACCTAATGTAATTAGGAATACTAAACGTTTGCACACAAACACACAAACGCACACACACACACACAAGCACACACACACACACACACACGCAAACACACACGCACAAGCACAAGCACACACGCACACACACACACACAAACAATAGTAAAAACGAAGATGTGCTAGCCGTACCCTTGACACAGGTGCGCTTGTCGGCCTGCAGGGTCCATCCGGCCTGGCACTGGCAGCTGTAGTACCGGGGCCTGAGCGCGGAGAGCAGGCACAGCTGGGCGCACGGGTGCTCCGTACACGGGCTGGCGGCTGGACGCGCCAACAACCAGGAAGAGACGAAGGTCAGGAGAACGTCCAAAAACCACCCTGACCAGAAGGACCAGAAGAACTGGACCCCCCATGGCTATGACACCCCACGACCCCGACCAGAAGGACCAGAAGAACTGGACCCCCCATGGCTATGACACCCCACGACCCCGACCAGAAGGACAACCCACTTAAAGCAGTAGGGCATGATTATGAACCACGTCACACACATTACCTGGATATTAAATATACTAGCTTATCAGCAATTTTCGCTACATTTCACACACAGCCTGTCAGAAATGATCCCATGAATACAGGTTCATAAAAGAACGGAGAGGCAGTTACATTATTTGTTGAAACGAATCAACAATAAAGCAATTTATAAGCTAATAGTATGAACAATATGAGTAACCTACGTCAGGATTAAGTATTAAACCCTACAACACAGTGTCCCAGCGGTGTGGTTCCCTGGTTGGGAACCACGGCTGTAGCGTACTGCATATTGGAACTGTGGGTCCGACGGAGACGGAGCAGAACCTCCGGAGACGGAGAAAGGAGGAGCGCGGCGTTGATGATTGTGAAGGCAGCTTGGCGGGGCCTGACCTGGGGGCTGTTTGACGGGGTGCTTCAGTGCCAGGCCCATGGGCTGGGACACGCCGCTGAGCAGAGCGCTGGTGTTCCCGCCGTGGAACTTGTTGGTGCGCATCACCTTGTGGGTGTAGCGCTCCGACCAGAACACGTGGTCCTCGAACACCGTCATCCCGTGTGGGTGCTGGAGGACCTGGTAGGGGGGGAGAAGAAGGCTCAGGACTCAAGCTGCTAGAGCGCTAATCGACATGGGTAACACGCCTGGCGATCCTGCTGCTACATGCTGTTCTTCCCTCTCTCTTCAACCCACTGTCCAGTCCGTCTTCACTGTCTTTACATAAAGGCACAAAAAGCCCCAAAAAATATTTAAAAAATACATCAAGTATATATAACTGGCATCTCTCTGAATACAGAGTGTCTTGATTTCACCCTCTCACCACCACAGGGGTAGGCGACGTTTAAACAGTCCAAAGCTTCCCCCCTTTCCTGGTTGAAACGTACATTTTGCAGACACTTTTAACCAAAGGGACTTCCAAATTAAGGCTGAGAACAATCAGAGCACATCATGACATGAGCGCAAAGCGCTCCGTGAAAAAGTGCTGAACGGGCAACGTTTAAACCAATGAACATCTCACCAGATCACTGGCCAGGACCTGCTGTCGGTTGTTCCCCTCGTAGTCGCAGTAGTCGATGTACTTGAGGTAGGCGTCGGCGAAGTACACCCTCCTGGTGGTGTAGTCCAGCGCCAGGCCGTTGGGCCAGTACAGCTTGGTGCTGACGATCACCCGCCTCACACCCCCGTCCATGTCGGCCCGCTCGATCCTGGGGTTCTGGCCCCAGTCCGACCAGAACATCTGGTTGATGCTACAGAGGGGAGAGGGACCAGGGTTCGAGATGAGCCACCAGCCGACGGTGGATGGATTCGACCATTTGACAGGTAAAACATATGCAGGGCTGCATTTTAGAACAATTTGCATCAAAACTCTTTGTTCCTAAAAAAAGAGGTTTGGGAACCTGACGAGGTATGTGGAGCTCATACAAGCAGCCAGCGGATGTGGTGTGAAGAGACACTGTCTGGGTAGAGCTGAGGAGTTAGGAGCCATAAGGAGGAGTAAGGAGACATGAGGAGACGTAAGGAGACATGAGGAGGCGTAAGGAGACGTAAGGAGACATGAGGAGACGTAAGGAGACGTAAGGAGACATGAAGAGACGTAAGGAGGCATGAGGAGCCGTAAGGAGGCATGAGGAGCCGTAAGGAGGCATGAGGAGCCGTAAGGAGATGTAAGGAGACATGAGGAGACGTAAGGAGACATGAGGAGACGGAAGGAGATGTAAGAAGATGTAAGGAGACATGAGGAGACATGAGGAGGCGTCTGTTGCTTACTGTGTGCGAGGGTCCAGCACCAGCCCGCGGGGGCTGGTGACGTTCTTGCTGAGGAGGACCTTCCGGAAGGCCCCGTCCAGAGTGGACACCTCGATGTTCTCCATGACGGAGTCGGTCCAGTAGAGGTTGCGTCCCACCCAGTCGACCGCGATGCTCTCCGGCACCATCAGGCCGGACGAGAACACCTGAGACATGGGAGGAAGAAAAGACATGAGACACCACACACCAGACTCAGAAATCAAACTCAAGTACAGACACATGAAACAAATGAGGGTCGAACTCACACAGAGAATATCGTACGGATATGAATCCATATAAATTTAAGATTATCGTTACAACGTACACCGGTATGCAGCAGAGATAAAGCCCGTTCCCCCGCACCTCTCGCTTATCTGTGCCGTTCTCGGAGGAGCTCCAGATCTTCTTCTGCGTGGCGTCGGCCCAGAATATTCTGGAGGTCACGCGGTCAAAGTCCACCGCCACGATCCCCGAGCCCCCCGCGACGGGCTTCACCAGCGGGGGCTTCATGTTGATGTGGTTGGCGAGGATCTGACTGCGCTTGGCAACCAGAAGCACGGCCGAGATGGGATCTGCAAGGCATGTAGTTTAGTAACCTGCAGGGCATGTAGTTTAGTAATCTGCAGGGCATGTAGTTTAGTAATCTGTAGGGCATGTAGTTTAGTAACCTGCAGGGCATGTAGTTTAGTAATCTGTAGGGCATGTAGTTTAGTAGTTTAGTAACCTGTAGGGCATGTAGTTTAGTAACCTGCAGGGCATGTAGTTTAGTAACCTGCATGGCCTGTAGTTTAGTAACCTGCAGGGCATGTAGTTTAGTAACCTGCAGGGCATGTAGTTTAGTAATCTGCAGGGCATGTAGTTTAGTAA
>OOFG01093926.1:1425-14921 GCA_900323295.1 Molva molva | reverse complement strand
GGTTCTGATTTCTTCAGTCTTCTTTCCCGCTACTCTCCTGAGCTCTGCATCTACATCACATGAGTGTTGCTTTACTGATGAGGGTGTGGTCTAAGTGAGCAGAGATGCGTGCTAGGATACAGTGCTGTTTGATGTCTACAGTTCTGTAGCTCCGCCCCCTCAGGAGAAACCAAGTGTTTGAGAATCCGTTGTGGCATCAGTTACATGGACTAGAACGTCCTTTAAGATGGTGACAGGGATTCCTGAAGGAGAAATGTCAGGGGGAGGTGTGAGTGCTCCTCATCTCAACGACTAGAACACAACTTGGGTCTTGCACCAGAGAACCATAGAACACATTTCAACGTTCCTCCATGCATTGTGACACCTCAGCGACAGTTTCTCTACCTCTTCAGCTGGAGGAGAGCACAGCTTCAGTTCAAAAACGGTCATAGTTGGGGCCGTTCCAAGATGGTTTGTGATTTGAGGGGACACATCTTCCAGGTCCAGCTGGCCTTGCCCATTACTGTGCAGTTTAGCCTGAGAAAGGCTTCTATGTTGGGGGTTGGAGTGTACAAACATTATCCACAGAAAGCTTCCATCTGGCCCAGCAGAGTCCTCGTCAGCCTGCTGCAGATGGAGGATCCTGCTCTTCAAGGGCTACCACCCTGCCACTGTGTTGTCTTCTGAGCAGATGACCTTCTCACCTCTTTCCCGGAGTCCTGTCCTAAGGCTTACTAAAGCTGCACGGTTTACATCTGTGAAGGCAACTCATTCAGGAAACCACTGGCCTACCAAGACATCACTTCAGGAACATTAATTCAACCATGTACACCTTTTGGAGACGCCATGCATAATCCATTACCAATGTCGGACACCACTGAAGAATGTTGTACATCAATTACATCTCTGGCAACTTTGAAGTTTCTGTTCTATCCTGGGTGTCATGGCAGGAGAGCTGGGCTGGATGGTGGAATGTGGGTGGGCATGAGGATTTTACCTGGCATTGTGTTTGTGTTTGGCATTGTATGGCTCGGTGGCATGTGGGTTTGACATGAGATGGATGTGGTTCATTTTGTGAGCATGGCTAGGGTTCGACCTGGCATGGGGTTCTACGTGTTTGTGTGTGTGAGTGGCCCGGTTTCGACCAGGCATGGGGTTCTACGTGTGTGTGGCCCGGGTTCGACCCGGCATGGGGTTCTACGTGTGTGTGGCCCGGGTTTGACCTGGCATGGGGTTCTGCGTGTGTGGCCCGGGTTCGACCGGGCATGGGGTTCTATGTGTGTGTGGCCCGGGTTCGACCGGGCATGGGGTTCTACGTGTGTGTGGCCCGGGTTCGACCGGGCATGGGGTTCTACGTGTGTGTGGCCCGGGTTCGACCGGGCATGGGGTTCTACGTGTGTGGCCCGGGTTCGACCGGGCATGGGGTTCTACGTGTGTGTGGCCCGGGTTCGACCCGGCATGGGGTTCTACGTGTGTGTGGCCCGGGTTCGACCTGGCATGGGGTTCTACATGTGTGTGGCCCGGGTTCGACCGGGCATGGGCATGGGGTAGTACTTGTGTGAGTGGCCTGGGTTTGACCTGGCATTGGGTAGTACTTGTGTGAGTGGCCTGGGTACTGTCTATTGCTTGCTTGCTTTGACATGGGTAATATGTACATGAGATGGTTTGTGGGTTTGAGTGGCATGGGGTATTGACATGAAATGGTCAACCTAATCAAAACGGATGGACGGGAACCACGTATACTTAAGGACTCCAGTATACATCAAGAGCCTGGAACGATGCTCCGGAACAATCTCCTAACACACTGGGCAGGAAGACCAGAGTGTCATGCATTTTGGAATCAAGTGTAAAGAAAGGATGCAAATGGCGTGTTCAGATCAGTGACTTCAAACTAGGACCACACCAATTAGGAACAATGGAGGATGCACACCTAATGGCATTCCACAAGGAGAGTCAAGTTGGAAAAGGACCTAAATGGATATTCAAGATTCAGTCTTCGGACATGTAGAGAGGCTGCCCTTCCTGCCCCCTCCTGCCTAGATGGACGGCTAACCCTGTGGATCCTGTCTTGTGTACTCTTGCTCTCATATGCAAGTCTTCTCTGGCTGAACTGTATTGTTTTGTACAGGGCTAGCTGAACCTGGAAGAAGTGTTCCCTTCAATCGGAAACGATCTGGGAACTCTCCCAACCAGGGCCCTCTTCAAGCTGAAGTTGTGCTTTTCTTCAGCTGAGGAGGTAAACAAACCTTCACTGGGGCTTCAAGATGTATAGAGGAACATTTCAATGTGTTCCACGGTTCTCTGATGGAAGGCCTTAGTTGTATTCTATTGGCTGAGAGGAAGAACACGTACGTCTTCCTCTTGTTATTTTTCCTTTGGTAACCCCTGTCGCCATCTTGAAGGATATTCCGCTCCATGTAACTGATGTTATGATGGATTCTCAAACACTTGGTTTCTCCTGAGGGGGCGCATCTACAGAACTGTAGTTTTCAGATAGCACTGTATCCTAGCATGCATCTCTGCTCACTCGGAGCACACCTCCGTCAGTAGGGAAACACTCTAGCGATGTAGATGCAACGTTTTTGAGTGTAACGAGGGGGCAGATAAAAGGGATTAGAACACAATGATATGTTTAGTCTTTAGATCTTTACATCATGAAGATTGTTAGTTCAGAAATTGTGTCAAACGCACACTTCTCACACTCCTTTCACTTGACCTCTGTAGATGTATTTGTTTAAATTATATGCTATTGGTGATGACGCAGTCAGTTCAGGGTAACGTTGCAGGGTTATGGTTGGCTCTCTGTGAGCTAGACCTTTAGATTTGATCTGTATGGTTTGTACCCAGAATTATCTAGATAATTGTTTTGTGCATTGTAAAGTATAGTCAGTTTTTTATTTTATTTTTTTAGGCAAGGATTTGAGGTTTAAAGTTGTTGTGGGACCTACCTAGTATTTCTGTTTTTTGTACGGTTTTGAGTGTTTTCATTTAGTTACATGTACACACTGGGTGCATAGCAATGTAGAGTTACACTGAATAGTAGTAGTAGTAATAACCAACAGCAACAAACCGATCGCCTCAAGGTAAGTCTGTTGGCTGTATTTTAAAATGAGAAGATCATCGCTGGACTACATCGTCCTTCGCTCAGCTCAAGGTGAGGTGCTGGTTACGTTCCTTACTGTTGGGTTCCGGCTGGAATCTTCGTATTCCAGTCGGACGGTTGTGTGCTTCCCGCCGGGAGGTTTTGTTCTTCCTGCAGAGGATAGTAGTTGGTAGGTAGGAGATTTAGGCAGTTTGTGAACCTCTAATGCTGCAGTGTATACGGAGAACCGTGTTTGCTTATCTTCCAATGTTGGAGATATACTGCAGGACATAATTGAGTCTAATATGGATGGCATTGAACATTCTAGTATTGACAACCATAAGGACACACTTGGCAGTTAGTTGGACTATGAGTCACCTGAGGGCATCTGGCAGTACGTTCTGGATTGGCAATTGCAAAACTTTCACTAACGAAAGTACCCTGTTATGGCATCTGGCAGTACGTTCAGGATTGGCATTTGCGTAACCTCGTTACCAACGAAAAACAATTTCCGTCGGTTACCACCAATTTTTGACCTATATCTTAAGCAACTTTAGGTTGACCATTCAAAATACTTACTGACACATACGCCGTCCAATTTATTTTGCGTTGCGCCATAATTTTACCGACAACATTTTCGATAATTGCTCTGTACTTTTAACCACGTTGACGGACTCTCGCTGCGTACAAAACTGCGTCATACTTGCGTGCACACTTTGGACTGACGTGGAAGATCATTGAAGGCTGCAAAACATTTTAAGGCGGAAAACTATTTGGTATTTCTTCCATACAACCCAGCACCTGAATATGGCTAAGTATCATTTTACTATTATATTTAATATTGGTACTTTAACAGCTTTTGTACATTCTAAATATCTGGTCTGTGATTAATTGCCACAGAAGTTAAACCCTTCTAAATTACGTTACATTATTTTTACTTACTCCCTACTTTTGTGATGAGTTACCTATCTGATAGTATCCAACAGCTAAGATATATATATATATATATGTCCCACATGTTGCAGTAGTAGAAACTCTAGAACTGTACAAGGTTAAAATGGTAACATGTAGTTTGTCACAAGGTGTCTGCCTCCTCACCCAGAGCCAGACCTCCACCTACTGTCAAAGAAGTCCTCCATAACAGGTCAGTGCTCGGGTGCATGAGTAGGAAGTATTTTTAGTTCAGTTTCAATGCATGGGCTGAATAACTTCTTGGGTTTCTGGTTTCAACTTGTGGACTGCTGTCTTCATTCCCAAAACAGGATGCCACTTGTTACAAAGTCAGTCTTATCTCTGCAGTCTTTTCTAGGCATGAGAAATAAAATAAGTGTTCAATTTATTAATATAAAAAAGGCCTAATTGTTAAGAGTCTAAGTTTATTGTTGGGCAAATGCTAATATAAATCTTCTGCTGTAGCTGAAATGCAAAGCCCTGCTTTGGCTAACATGACGCAAGTGAACTAGGACCAACATTGTTGTTCCTATGATTTTGTTTTTATTGTCCATTAAACCATGTTGTAAAGCACTATACGGAGTAGTGATGGATTCAAAAGTACCACCTATTTTCCAACTTGGAAATGTGATCTGACCAGGCTCGCCGGTGTTGGTGAGAGTATTCCAGTCACATCGCTTGTATGTGAACGTGTGCATATATTTTTTTCATTGAGAAGCCATCCCTGACCCAGAATCCCAAGAGTGAAAGAAAAATAACTACCAAAATGAATCCATGAATACCATGAATTTGTAAATGTGTGTGGGAGTGTCTTTAACTAATGGGCAAATTTAATGTGTGGGCGTGTTTATAAGAGGCTGTCTGATTTTTACAGGAACCTCTGGATGCGGCGCCAGGGGGGACCAGAGGCTGGGGACCAGAGGCTGGGGACCAGAGGCTGGGGACCAGAGGCTGGGGACCAGAGGCTGATGCTGGGGACCAGAGGCATGCAGCACCTGGATGGAGAGGCTGGAGATCTGAAGCGTGTGGAGCCAGGATGGACCAGAGGCTGAGGACCAGAGACGGAGGCTTGCAGCACCAGGATGGACCAGAGGCTGGAGACCAGAGGCATGCAGCACCGGATTGGACCGGAGGGTAACCATCACCAAGATTATCTGAAACACTTAAAGCCCTCTGTTTTTGTTTTAGGTCTGGTGACTAGTTATTGTAGAAGGGTTTTTATCATCTTGAGATTTAAATTCTGTGCCCGAGCTGTGATGAGGTAATTCATACTGGGGTTATGTATGAGTCATACCATTTTTGTTACTAGTACCTCTACTTTAGGTGATGTATTTCTAAAAACGTCAATTTGTAGACTTTGTTGAATTTAAGGACAAATGAACCTCAAATGCAGAAGGTGTGCAGGTTTGCATCCCTAGATGCTACCAGCCGTTGAGGCCCAACTGTGTTTGTAACCAGACCAGGAAGCCATGGCTGAATGGAGCTGATGGAGGAGCCGTGAGGACCTGCCTGGTGAAGGATGGCCATTGTGGGGCAGATGAAGCCCGACTCTAAGGTAATGATCACTCTCACTGCCACTCCTAGTAGAGTACTGCTACCGCAAACTGTCGCTGTTTGTTAGACAAGATAAACGTAATGTTTTTACCACAAGTTGGAGCCCGTCTTCCACTGTGTTTGTTACAGAACAGGAGCCAGTGGCGGAGGAGAGCTGATGGAGGAGCTGTGAATCTGGACGACGAACATGACTCCACCAACAAGTATTCCTTGTAAGTTTCCATTAACTGAACGTGGTGGACTTGCAAAGGGCAAACTACTGCTGTTACTAGACATAATGGCAAACTACCGCTGTGGTTGTTGCCAGACCAGACAAACTACCGCTGTTTATTGCCAGAAGAACTAACTGTTTTCATTACCAGAGCAGACAAACTACCAGTGTTACTTTGACAGTCGTTAAGAGCCAAACTACCACTGTTTTGTTACCAGAACATGAATCTGTAGCGGAGGACAGCAGGTGGGGGAGCTGTGAATCTGCAGGATGAACATGAATCTACCAACAACATTTCCTTGTAAGTTTGCAACTGAACATAGTGGACTACAAAACGGCAAACTACTGCGGTTTCTGGACGTTATGGCAAACTCCAGCTATTTGTTACCAGACGTTAGTCATCTTCCGCTGTGTCTGTTGCAGACCAGGACTCCGTGGCTGAGGAGAGCGGATGGAGGAACTGTGACTCCGGAGGACGACCATCACTCTACCAACAAGTATTCGTTGTAAGTTTGCATAAACTGAACACAGTGGACTTGCAAAGGGCAAACCACTGCTGTTACTACACGTTATGGCAAACTACCGCTGCGGTTGTTGCCAGACCAGACAAACTACCGCTGTTTTTATTACCAGACAAACTATCGCTGTGCTACTTTGCCACGTGTTAAGACCCAAACTTCCGCTGTGTTTGTTATCAGATCATGAATCTGTTGCGGAGGAGAGCTGGTGGGGGAAGCCATGAATCTGGAGGAAGAAAATGATTTCTTGTAAGTTTGCATTAACCTAACCTAGTGGACTTGAAAAGGGCAAACTACTGCTGTTACTATGCATTATGGCAAACTAGATGTTTGTTACCAAATGTTGGAGCCCGTCTTCCGCTGTGTTTGTTACAGACCAGGACTCCGTGGCTGAGGAGAGCTGATGGTGGAGCTGGGACTCTGGAGGACGACTTGGACTCTACCAACAAGTATTCCTTGTAAGTTTGCATACATCAAACATAGTTGACAAACTAAGTGTTACAAGAAGTTGAGGCATACTGCTTTAGTTACCAGACATCTACCGCTGTGTTTACCAGGCCAGACAAACTAACGCTGCTACTTTGTTAGGAGGCTACAGAGCCAAATTACCAGACATTAGAACCAAGCGACTACTGCTGTTTGTTACCTTACATTAGAGCCAAACTACTGCTGTTTGTTACCTTACATTAGAGCCAAAATACTGCTGTTTGTTACCTTACATTGGAGCCAAACTACTACTGTGTTTGTTACCTTACATTGGAGCCAAACTACTGCTGTGTTTGTTACCTTACATTGGAGCCAAACTACTGCTGTGTTTGTTACCTTACATTGGAGCCAAACTACTACTGTGTTTACCAGACCAGGAATCTGTGGAGGACTGATGGAGAGGCCATGCATCTGGAAGGTGAATCCCAAGGAAGACTATGAATCTACCAACAAGTATTCCTTGTACGTTTGCATGAACACAGTGGACTTATACAAGGCAAACTACTGCTTTTACTAGACGTTATGGAAAACTTCAGCTATTTGTTACTAGAAGTTAGGGTCATACTTCCACTGTGTTTGTTACAGACCAGGATTCCGTGGCTGAGGAGAGCTGACGGTGGAGCCGGGAATCTGAGGACGACCATCACTCTACCAGCAAGGTACCCTAAAGCCTACCTGCTCCTTAATGAAGTCTTTGGTTAAAATGTTGTATAATTTTGAATAATTAACAATAATCCTTGTCCTCCATTGTTGTAAGACGCTGACGGAATCCTGTTTGGTCTGGGGCAGACACACCTGAGCTGGATCCCACCTGCATCCTGACGTCCTGCTGGTCACCATCTCCTCACAAAGTTCATCTGAGCATCGTCCTAAAGAAGAACTGCCGAGGTTCTTCAAGTCAGCAGTCTGAAGCTAATATTGGCCTTCAGATATTGTATTAATGAACTATGGTTGTATTAACCTATTGATTACCCTACTTGGGTATTTTGCATAGTTTCAAACATTCGGTGCCATCAGTTCTTCCCCTGGCATCCAAATACTGGGGCTGATGGTCCAATGTGTGAACACACCAATTGTCCTAAAGTGAACATTATGCATAATCTTTTGACCAACAAACAGCACCTCATCCAAGCTGAACTCGTCGCTGGACTGCGGATTCACCCCTTCATTTGCCACCCCTTTTGTGGTGGCAATGAAGCCGCCTTGTTTTTTTAACAGGTTCTTGACAGCAGATGTGCTTACACACTACTCAGCTTTCCCTTTCCCACATGTCTGTCTACTAACTAACCTCACAACTGCACCTTTCTCTACTCCTACCTGTTCTTTGAAGGAGGGATCCCTCCACTGTGTTTGTTCTCCATGGTTCGAACCTTTACTCTGAAGGAGTGTTTTCTTGCCCTCAGAGGGTTGAGTCAGGGTTGAGAGTCAGGGTTTAGAGTCAGGGACAGCTGGTTAGGGAGGACTGGTTTTTACACATACCTCTTCACTTGCTTTCTGAATGGTTTGGACATTTTGAAAAAATGTTTTGGGAAAATGTTTTACTGTGCTATGCTTTACAAAAATGTATATCATTTCTACCTGTTTTTTGCCAAATTAAAATCCTGTGAAAATCCTACATTGTGACTTTCAGCATGTTTGGTGCAGTTTAATTCGTTTAGCTTGGCTAATGTCAAGCTAAACTCCTGTAATACATTGACTTGTTAATTGAATATACATCTTGCATATTAAACAATATTCACATAATCCACACATTAATATATTATACAACATCCATATTGCTACTAAAATTAAAGTATTAGTAACAATATGGATGACATGTCGTCTACAGGGCAATGTAAAGACTCACGGGTCAGGTTTTCTCTTTATCTGAGATTTGATAACTTAAATGTAATTACGTACTGTGTAAAACTGAAGTGTTTCAATGTACAGACAAGGGCATGGAGAACATTTATTCTAGATCGAAATATTTAGTTTGACTCTTAGTCTGTGGTGCGACCTAAACTAACATAATTGTGAGCTCCATTAACCATTACTAACCTCACAATATTGCTAACACTAACCAGATTACTAACCTTAACCCTACTAATAAACCTGAGATTATTTTACTCACACCAGCCCACCCTTTTCCTCTCCATTGAAACACTCAGTTTTCTGTTAAATATTTGTTTGCTTAAACTCAATCGTATGACTGGCCACCCGATATGAAGTGATTTGAAATCTAAATCCCATTTGTCAAGTCACAGACGATAGTTGGGGTTTGGCGCCCCCTAGCTGGCAGGAAAGGAACTGTTCCAGACCAGGAATGGAACGTCCCTGTAGGAGTGGCATTGACCCTGGTTTCCACCCCCAGTTTAGGGTCAGCTGAGAAACTCCTGCAGGGAACGGACTGGTAGGTTCTTGTCGGCACACGCTGACACAAGCTGCTCTGTTTGGCTGTCTTTCCATTAGAAAAGAATTAGTTAAAAATATATATGAAATAAAAGATATGGTAGGGTGATAGAGCACATAGACATTGTGTAATATTCCATGGTATACATTTTATTTCAGTCTATTTCAAAGTTGCATGACCAATACAATAACATCATTCCCTGATTTCCCCTGAGATTATCTCATAATATGACCGATCAGTCATTCATTCATTTTTCCTGCTTGCCTCAACTCATCCTTTGCTCCTGTCGCTTGAACTAATCTATCAGGAGTTCATCCATGAGAGGGTAAGTGTAAGGCTTTCTGCAAAGACATCCCTTTCTTTGTGTCCATGCATACAAAGCATGACTAAAGGCCCATTACCACCCGAGGTATTTAAAAACCGATAAAGCAGCTATGGAGTCATTTTATGATCTTCCCCCAGGGTGTAGATCTGGAAGGTTCCATCACCCTCCACTTACCTGCTAGATCCAACACGTCCACCTCCAACAGGTATTTGCATATCAGCTCACATGGAAGAAAGACATCATTAGTTATACTGCATAACATCAAATTAAAAAAACTTTTTCTATTAACGGAGTCATGTTTATGTTCAGTCAGGCTATCCAGGTTGGATCTCTCCCACGCACACAGACACACGCACCCCTTGCCTCGGAGTTATGAAAACAGACGCTTGGATTGATGCTTAAACTTGCCTTGGGTAGGAGTGCTCCACGTGCACGCCTCTACATGCACAGCCCCTCCAACACCGCTGCACCAACTCAACACTGCTGTCCTCCACACTGTTAGACTCCTGCAGAAGACGAAACACTTACCTGACCCACCTGGAGAGCATGCAAAACACATGCTGCCTTAACCTTTTAAAGTTTAGCTTAGGATTTGGGGCCAAACCTAACACTCTGGTCTCAGGATTCTGGTCGAGGCACCAGGTAGACCGGAACGAGCCGAGTGAGGATGAGGAGGTTTTTCCGAGCGCGAGACGAAGACTCCAGTCAGATCCAGTACCTTACGGCCAAGTGTCATCGGCTGACGCACGAGAGAGGTGAGCGCTTGAGACGAGGACCTCACTCCTTCACTGAACTGCTAGGTTTGAGTTAGGGGCATACATTTCATACATACATTTACTTCCCCCCTGTGTTGCATTTACAGATAGACAGAGCTAGAGAATCCTCCAGATAACCTTTGCCTTGCAGAGTATATAGTTATTCATTTTAAATGAGTAACGTATATTCATTGTTGCACACATCAGTAACTATTCATTAAGTTAATGAATGAATGTCAGCTTGTATCTTCTGCCGCAGCCCATGTGCTTAACAAGGTTGTTGGTCCTACAGCCCAGCTGGAGAGAGAGACCTTGGTGTCAAGGGAGAGACAGCGGAGGCTACAGAATGATTTGGAGGCCATGGCTGCTCACCTCCTGCAGAAGGAGCAGATGATCGTGGAGCTGAGGAGAAAACAGGACCACCTAGTGGACCACCTCAACCGGCAGCAGGTACCGCCGCTAACGCAATAAAGGGATCTTTTATCTTAAAGTGGCAATCTCTAAAGTTTTCACGTAAATAAATGTCTGTTAAGTTGCTATCTATCGCGTAAGGAGGTAACACGATGGTGATTGAGCCTTTGGCCCACTGATGAAAGCCCTTGCGTTGCAGTATTACGAATGTTACAAACTAGGTGTTGGTGCTGTTTGTATCTCTGGGAAGAAATTACCCCTTATAGGCAAAGGTGTCCCCAGAGAGAACGAAATGGAAATCTTCAAGATTTCCACTTTAATGTGTTCAACCTGGATGAATAAAGGATAATATTAAAGTACAAATCTAACCTCACTGGTAGCCCCCTCCCAACAGAGGACCAGTGTTCAGAAGCCTCCATGTGGTTAGACCACATGGAGCAGAGGCTTCTACAGCTTCATTGGTGTGCTTTTGTCCAGAACGATTTGCAAGCAAGGCTGAGTATATAATCAAAGCATCCAACCAATATTGGAAATGTAATCGGACTCAGCGCAAACATACACACAAAACACGTGTACTTAGAGCTAATTATCATTACTTTAAATTATACAGTACATATTTTTCTTTAATGTATTTGTTTCAATGTTATGAAATGTTTTTTCAAATAACAGGAATTGTAACCATAATAGCAGTTTCTCGAGCATAATTCATACGATGGACATCATATGAATTTAAAGTACCAAGTCTGGCTAATTTAAGTTGAGGCCTTGCGGAGCGCTGTGCGGTACATTTCCACTCCGCTCAAGTAGGACTTAATGTCAACTTAGCCTGCGGTTCTTTTTTGCTTTTCAGTACTCCGACTATTTACTCTACTTTAATATTCACCTTCTACTGTTCTGTACATATTCTGCTACTAGGTGGCACTAGAGCCTATTCTACTTTACTTTACTCTACTTTTACTGGACTCTAGTAGGCGCTAGAGTCCACCTGGTCCGTTCTCAGCCTTCATCCCGGTCCTGATGTACTTCTGTGTCGGTGTGGTGATCAAAGGGTTGCCTAGCAACGTCATCCTACCCTCGACCAACTCTCTTTTGAAGTCCTGGAACGTGTTCGGCATTTAATGTCACCAGAGTTTAACTTCAAACCCTCCTCACCTTCTCAAACCACTACACCGAGCCCTGGTTCTGCCAGCTGGCAGTAATTACAGTAATTACACACCAATTATGTGCCCATGTTGACATCCACACATTTTATTACCATTGCATTTGGGATTATGATCTTTTGGTCATATTTAAAACATTTCGTTCTGAAGACATGTGGAGAAAAGATTTTCTTAAATATCCTCCAAGTTTCCCTTTGTTTCCCTTTTTCCGAACTTTCCAGCGGGTGTTTCGCTGAGCAAGCAGGGTTTTATTGCCAGCGTTTGGCGCTCCTGGTCGACGGAGCTAGACTCAGTCTAACCTGGGACGCGCCAAGTCCAGCCAGGTGCCTCTCCGGCCTCCCCAGCAGACAGGGCAGTAAGTGGGGGGTCAGGGTTGTTAAGGAGCCCTCTGATGGTGAATGAAACTGGAGGTCCGGTTAATGAACTCATGGCCTGAAAGTGAGGTCCTCTGTCCACTCCCTCATGGCCTGAGACTCATGGCCTGAGAGTGGGGTCCTCTGTCCACTCATGGCCTGAGAGTGGGGTCCTCTGTCCACTCATGGCCTGAGACTCATGGCCTGAGAGTGGGGTCCTCTGTCCACTCATGGCCTGAGACTCATGGCCTGAGAGTGGGGTCCTCTGTCCACTCATGGCTTGAGACTCATGGCCTGAGAGTGGGGTCCTCTGTCCACTCCCTCCTGGCTGGAGGCCAGTGCCTCCTTTTGGGGATGTGATTTTGTGTCTCCTTAATAAATGACCATGTGACGATGTGGTCCTTCAACCTGCGAATGCGCTGACCACGTATGGAATACGCCCTTGTAGCAACCCGGGTTTGATTCCCACCTGTTGCCCAAAGGCTACGTGTCGTTCTCTCTCTTCTTCAGCCCACTGACCTGTTTTTCTTCACTCTCCTATCCGTAAAGGCTCTAAACGGCAATTATTTATTGCAGAAGTTAATGCCATGCAGCGGTCGAAGACATGCTGGGCTTGAGACACAGGGATGTAGGGAATCTTGGAAGAACAGCTCAGCTTCCATCTCAACACCGCCCAGCTGGAGAGAGTGAAGCATGAATCCCTCAATGCTGGGAACGGTCCTAATATTTGTAGCGTTCTTCCTAAATGTGATCCAAACAAACCGACTGACCTTCAGATTGAAGTGTGTATTTTGAATTAGTTCACTTGCGCGGTTAGTCTTCAGTTGCTATGGTTATGCTTTTAGCTACTAAGGTTACTTATTATGGTCTGGCCTCTGTGTTCATTGTCTCCATAGGGCTTGGTGGAATTCCTGGGCCTGAGGGCGGAGGTGGGCCCTACGGCGGAGGAGAACTTGAGAGACACTGAGCTGCTGGCTATGGAGTTGGACCAGCTCCGCTCTGAGCTACTGGCCCTGCAGAGCTCAGACGGGCAGCTGGTGGGCCTGGTGGAGGAGCTCTACGCTGAGGCCCAGCACAGAGCAGCACTGGTAGAGAGCCTCCAGGAGGAGCTGCACAGGTAGGCCCAATAAAGTCTCAGCAGAATAAGCAATGGAAGAAGGGCAGTGTGCCTTTTGGTATTTTCAAAATAAAAGACCACTTTATTTAAAGTTAAAAGTGTAACTAGGACTGCTAGATTGTTTACTGTCTAGCACACCAGACGATGATAGCAGCCAACAGTAGCATAGGCTACAGCCCTCAGCTGTTGGGGGGGGGGGGGGGTG
>OOFG01093909.1:0-40596 GCA_900323295.1 Molva molva | reverse complement strand
TGTACGTGTGTGTGTGCGTGTACGTGTGTGTGTGCGTGAATGCGTGTACGTGTGTGTGTGTGTGTGCGTGCGTGTACTTGTGTGTGTGTGTGTGTGCGTGTACGTGTGTGTGTGCGTGAGTGTGTGTGCGTGTGTGTGTGTGTGAATGCGTGTACGTGTGTGTGTGTGTGTGTGAATGCGTGTACACGTGTGTGTGCGTGTGTGTGTGTGTGTGAATGTGTGTACGTGTGTGTGTGTGCGTGAATGCGTGTACGTGTGTGTGTGTGCGTGAATGCGTGTACGTGTGTGCGTGAATGCGTGTTCGTGTGTGTGTGTGCGTGAATGCGTGTACATGTGTGTGTGCGTGAATGCGTGTACGTGTGTGTGTGCGTGCATCCATCCATGTGTGCTTGTGGACACACAGCTGCACTGGTTTTCCGTAGCGTGTTCTGTACGAGTTCAGTAAGCAAATGAGACATTTTGCATTTGCTATCCATTCTGAGCAAGCCCCCAGAGTCTTTATCTGCACTTCTGTAGGTCTTTTGTCATAGCGATAGGTGAAGGTTGACATTTAGGGGGTGAGGGGGGGGTGTGTGTGTGTGTGGGTGTGTGTGGGAGGACGGGGGCGTCACGATTGGATATACTTGGCGGTCCTCCGTGCCAACATTATCATTGTCATCATCTCGGAGCACACCGCTATTATCTGGTCTCTGCAGTGGCCAGGAATCTCAGATATCAGCCGGGTCACTTTATCAGTCAGCCTGTCATCGCCATCCCTGCTCCCCATAATAGATTGATTAAAAGATTGTGTGTGTGTGTGTGTGTCTCAGGGAACATGGTGGTGATGGCTTGGTGGTGGGGGGGGGTTGAAGGGTGTGGAGATCAGTGTCAGAGAGTTTTCTGTGTAGGATGCCATTTTGAAGCCTAATTGTTGCCTGGCGATTACAAAGGGAGAGGGGAGGGCCCGAAGTGAAGGCAGGAGAGGTTTACATCTGAGAGTAACACAACCGTGGCTCTATCGATTGCAGTCGGAATAAAGCTGATTGTAGCGCAACTAGACGAAACAAGATAAATCCTTCTGATAAGGACAACAATGGCCCTGATGATAATATTAAATTCATGCTGTTAATAATATCTTGCAAACGGAAAAATAGTTGGTATGATCTTATTTCCTTTCTTTTTTCAGTTTTTTTTGCCCTGCTTGGCCAAGCATACAAATGAGGGTGTTTAATCTGTTTCTTATCAGTGCTCCATTCTCTGCTAAATGTATGCACCTAATAAGCTGCCAGATCCTTGCAGCTGTAACTGGTGTGCTGAGGAGATCCAGCGCTGCCCTGCCCTCTCCCCCTCGGTCGGCTGCTCCCTCACTTAATAGGCTGCCAAATATAAGAGTCAGCGCCTGATCAACACCCGCGTTTTAGCTGTTTGCTCTTCTTCTCCCTCTTCCCTCACTGTTCCAGTTCATTGTTTTAATTAAGTCTCCAGCCTCCAGCACATTATTTGCATCAGGAAAGGCTGGTTTTTGGAAGGTGCTTGTTAGGGCGTCAGCTCTTGTTGGAGTTTTGTTTGTTTTTCTCGGTTCCTTGACCACTCATTATGCTGCTTGTCCATCTGGTATTTTCCAGGGTATTCTTTTGGCTGCTAGTTGGGTTCATTTAAAGGTAACAGTCAGGATTGCAGATGTCAAAGGAGGTGTACACCTAGCTTTGAGGAAGAGAAAATATATTATATTATTTTAAATAGTTAAAAATTCAAATTCAGAAAACAGATTAAAATGAAATACTTAAAAGTTCTACTAACTGACTTTAGGTCTTTACCTTCTGAGCCAGGGAGTTGGTGGAGACAAAGTCCAAAGTTAATTTTTATATTTGATATTTGTCGGCATCTACCAAGTTAACTTCGTTTCCCCTTTTATTTTATCATATAAAATCAAATCTTTACTCAAAATAATTTAATTTATGTTGCGCGATGTGCTCATTAATTAAGGTTCAAGTACAGTAAATAGTAGATTCCTATTCTCCACCCCTGGTACGTAGTGTTATTACCTTCAGACCCTGGATGCACGACCGCTATGATCGCACAGGCTCAGCTCTTTTGGCCCTCGCCGGTCTCCACTTTCCACGCTGGCTTTGAGGGTGCGACAGCGTGGCCCCTGTGTTAAAGCGGCCCCCGTAGGGACGGCCTGTCAGCTTGGACAGAGGCCGGTTAACTTGACTGATGGCAGCACCAGAACGGTGGATATAGAGGTGAGGACGAGCAGGTGAGCAGGGACTGAAGGGACACACTGATGTCTGTGTCACTTTGGCTTGGAGTCCACAACAACCGCCTTCAGATTAAAGACACGGCCTGCAGAGTCTGAACGCTGGGCCGCTGGGCCGCTGGGCCGCTTGCATCTCATCACATGGGTTTGTGGCATGACTAAAACATGACTCAGTTATGTTACCATGTTTCATATCCCCGAGTCCAGAAAAGGATAATTACAATACAGTCTGAATGATCACCTTTGGTTGTATTTTGTCTTTTTGATGAAAATGCCATTCCCACACCTGCACACGGGGGGTATTTAGTTTCTGTTGTATAATTCATTTTTTATCGTTAATTGAGTGCATAAATAAGGAGCGTTAGCCATTTCATTTTTTACTGACGAAAGCAATTAAAATGACAATTCAAGTACAGACCTCAATATCCACTTAGGAAGCAAACTGAAACATTCGCTGCATATATGTCTTCTATTCAGATGATATTATAGTGTGTTAGCATTTGATGCAAATTAACTGACTATTAGCACATTAACAACTGATAATATAGAGCCCAAGAATATTGTCTTACGTTTTTGTTCAAGGAAAAGGGGTGAGTTCAGATGGCCAAGTACGTAGAATTGTACACACGTTGGTTGTGTCTCCTAAATGTTCTGACGGGATTATAAGCACTGATTCATACGGCCGTTTTACTGCTCCATCAGATGGGAGGGTAAAGTGCTAAAATTCATTCATCACTTCATCTGTTCCACTTTTACCAGACCCCCTTGCCCGCTGACTTTATCGCCTCCTGCTCTTGAATTAATTTTCCCTGCAACCCCCATTTGTCTTAGACAAAGAGTTATCCAACACAAGTCAATGGCTCCACTCCAATCTCCCAGGCTGCTCATTATGTGCCCCCAATCAGGTTTAGATTGTTGTTTTTAAGTAAAAACCTTTTTGCTTTTAGCCACGAATGAACAGGTTACAGTAAAGTAAGTAATTTGTGTTGGTTTTAAATTAGGAAATCTCTTTTTTTTTTATATAGCTTTTTTTTTTTTATTATCAATGAGATGTAGCCTTGCTCTTTTTACAATCCTACTTAAGTAGGCTGAGGCTTGGGGTTTAGGGTGCCACCGTTTGGACTGGCTGCAAGCCTCAAAGCAAAGTAAGGCTAGAGAAACCAAATCAAGTAGAAGGGGAGGAAAAAGATCCCCACATGCCAAGAAGTGTTGTGTCATATATTCAGTGTTCTGGAGTGAGAGTGGAGATGTGTGCACAGCCCTCCTCATTAAATTATTGCAGTGGTGTTGGTTTCTCCACTTTAATGCTTGGAAGACACTAGCTTCCTCCGTGGAGAGATGGAACTTGGGGGCCACATGACTGTGTAGACCAATTTGTCTTACTTCTAGGGAAGGCAGTTTAAACCACAGCACCCTCTCTTTGCCTCTCCTTTCTCCTCTCTCTCCCTCTCCTCTCTCCCCTCTCCTCTCTCTCTGTATCTCTCTCATTCTATATATCCCTCTCATCCTCTGGCGACCTCTTCTTGTCTTACAACTCTTTTTCTTAAGCCCTCTAGTTAGTTTAACCAAATCCCCGTGCTCCTGCCTGTTTCACTGTCTTGGACCTGGTAGTTTGTCTCCCCTTGACTAGTCAGCCTTACATCTAGGTTGCAGAATGATTGGAAGGTGTGTAGGTTCATAGTTGATTGTGTATATAAATATTTTAAAATAGATTACAAAAGTCCCCTGTGACATTGCTCACACACACCCATTACAAACTTGCAAGGGTGGTCTACATGCATTTGTGATGATTTAGATTGAAATTCAGAAGGGCTTTTGGCACAACTTTAACATGGGGGGGGGGATTTAGTTTTCTGTTGTACAGTACATTTCTTTGGTTAATTGAGCGTATAAATCAGGAGCGTTAGCCATTTCATTTATTACTGACGAAAGCAATTAAAACTAGGACTGCAAGCAGTCACACAAGGTATTCACAGCCCTGCGACCGCCCCAGATAAATTACTGTAATTGACACTGTGACGTCATGGAATGAGATATCAACACCAAACTTTTTTCTCATGTTAAGTGAGGTGCCCTCAATGTGCCTGGCAAGTTTCAAGTTTCTGCTACTTTCTGAAGCTGACTTGTGGTTGATAGAATATTGTTCGCTAAATTAACATATTTTGAATTTGCCATAAGTCGGCCATTTTTTATGTTATCAAAAATCGTTGCTATTTTTAAGATCAGACACGTCCAAAGATGATGTGGACCGAATTCTGGGTCATTTGGACTTTTGGTTGATTTTGAGAAAGTTTTTCCGAAAATATCACTGTACAGCAAAATCTATCCTGACGGACATTATGGGTCCCGATGGCAAAAATGTTCAGCATGAAAAATAAGGCAGGTACACCAAGTTTTTGGAGACCTGCTTACCGGGGATATGTAAATATCCCCCAAATTTGAAAACTTTTGACAAGTCCACCGCTGAGATATAGACGATCTACCAATCCAATATAATTCCCACAATAACAATAGGTATCCACAGATACACTGAATACCTAACTAGACATGTCGCCGCATGTGCATTTTCTAAAGAAAATGCGTGTGGTTGCGCCAACTCGTCGTGTGCGCAATGTTCCGCGAGCATGGCGCCCCCAGTCGCCGAAGAGGTCCTTTAATTTTGGAGGCCTGCTTAAGCGCGGTTTCTATACGTGTACCAACTTTGAAAACCCCGAGTTGTTCGCCTTCGGAATGGTTGAAGTCAGCGTTTTTTCCCTATTGACTTCCATTATAAAAAAATAGCTTGCGAAGCACCTGCAACAGTAGTTATTTGAAATTGACCCAGTGACGTCATTTTGTTAGCTATCAAAACAAAACTTTACACCTTACCTAAGCGGCAGTTCCTTGATGGGCACAACGCATTTTAGTCCTCTGGGGTTCTCTGTAGCGGACTTGGGATTGGTTGAATAATGGAGACTAATTTGCATAATGTATTAACTCAGCCATTTTTAACATTATCAAAACCAAAATAATACCATAAGGTCGGGCAGTATTAAGGCGTATTTGGACCAAATTGTGGGTCATTTGGGTTTACTGGTCGGTTTCTACGATTTTTTTCAAGGTTGTCCAAAACTTTAGGTTGTCCAAAAAAAGTACAGCAAAATCTATCCCGACGGACCTTATTCAGCATGTCAAATAAGGCCCGGATACCAAGTTTCAGATTTTTTGTAAAACGGGGCGTCGTTCGCGGCCGTATAGGTTTGACCACGAGTTATAACGCCCCCTGTGGTCATAGCGGGTCAAAACTTAGAGACCTCCGTACTTCCGGCCTACATATGCTAATTTAATTTGACATTTCTCAGGTGTTCAGGTTTGGAGTTGTTGATTTTAGCGTTTTTGCCCCATTCACTTTCATTTTAAATAATAATATTGTAAATGTAACCCAGTTCCTGTTAGGGACTCTTATTCTGAAGGGGCAGAACGGAAGTGTCTGCGTGTGGGTCGCTGTTTTGACTCTGTGATGGGAGCGCAGAAAATAAAAGTGGATCGCCCCGTTCAGTGAATGGAGTTTGCCGATTCTTTCTTTATATATTACCCAAGTATAAGCAAGAATAAAGCGCTCGGTTACATAAATGTTATTAATAAAAAGAGTATTGTGGCGAGCAGCACGGGAATGACCAGACTGGAGACCAGGTTAAGCAGTTTACAACTCTCGCGCCCCGTACACCGCTCGACTACGAGAGTTGCCTTTATTAAAAACACCACACCAACACACTCAAAACACAGCAAATACCCCACACGCACGTCTACTTGGGTGGCGGTGCCGCTTGCCGACCCTCCTAGGGTCCTTTGCGGCATCGGACATGGCCGTGGCCGTGATCGCCACAGTATACAAAATTTGAAAAATCGTAGGAATAGCGCACTGTACCGATATATGTGCAATTCTTTGCAATGGGCTACATTTTTATACCTGCAACACTGTAGGAGGAGAAAATGACCGAAAATCAGGCGGAAGAATAATAATAAGACACATGATAACAATAGTGTGGCTTGCTTTGTAACCACATTAATTATATATGGAGTACCCATCCCATAGAAATAGCTCCACTTGTATTATATGAATACGTGGGTATGTCAAGTTGCAAGTCGCACCAAAACGCACAAAGCCAAACGTCTTCATGTTAGACAGACTGCTGCAGATACAATACATTTCAGCATTAATTTGGGAGCATGACAGTAGTTTCTGTGTTGAATGTGTTTAGTTTTTCCTCAGTCGTACATGATGAGTTTGTTTGATCAGATGCTGGACCACGGTTGGGGATCACTGTTTTGGTCTGGTGGCTTAGGGCTACTTGTTTATCTGTGGATTATACCCACTAGATGAGATCATGGTTCAATGACATCATCTCTGTGGTTTGTACAGTGCAATGGAAGAAAGGTCCTGTATTCTGATCCATCTTTAGATACTGATTATGAAACGAATAGATGACAATAGTCCTAAATAACAGGTTATGTTATCTTTATCATTAAATGGAGGCATATACAAATATGTGACCTTCCTGCTCAGAAAAAAACAAAGAACAAATCAAGCACACTAAAAATGTCTTACTGTTTATTAAGAAAATAAAAACCATAAAAAAATAAGAAAATGAAGCAATACTTAACACTTAAATGAAAGACTGTACTGAAATGTACCTTTGTAGGCCTCCCTGTCCTTCCATGTTTTCAGCCCCACGCTCTTCCTCACAGTGGAGTATTGACATGCTTCAACCCCTTAGTAAGACCTAAACACCTTGAGAGCATGATTTTGAACATAGTCATGAATAACGTCTTCAACCGGGGCCTCAGTGTGTTCGGAATGGCAAACACAAAATGCCCAACGATGCATTTGGGGAGCACATTTCATTAGAGGATTTGTAAAAGAAATTTAAAAACTCTTTACTCTTGGGAGTTTTAGGAATAACAGTGACTCCTCAACATGGCAGCATGACAGCTACTAAGACATTGTATCCATGATGATGGATCTCTATGGGTTATAATAGGATCTCTATCGTACTCTAAATGGTACTCTACGCTCTCTCTTTCCCTCTGTAGTCGGCAATGTCGCCATGGTAACCACAGGCAGAAACCATAGCAACTGAGGCAGCTCCCCGCCCTCTCCATTCTACAGCCTCCAGTAAACCTTTGTTCTTTTGATGTATAAAACATAAACATCATTGTGTTTGAGTGGCTCTTGTCTTGACACGAGATGTTATGTTAAATGAGATGTTACTAAAATATTCCTTTTTTCTTAAAAACTATTGGCCTAATTCACCCAGATTCTTCCTTTCTCTTTTGCTTAAACTCTCTATCTCTCTCTAGCTCTCTCTGCATCCTGAGCATCTTCTTGTTGCCATGGCCTGCCCAGCAACAATACAGGATTAAAACAGTGAAAGACAGAGACTTGTTGTCAGTAACTGTAGTCAGGGATGTCAACATGGCTGCCTTTGTTTCTTTCTGCTAGGAGTGGAAAGAAGAAAGTGGTAGGGAGGGATTGGATTAATATATTGCTTCTGCTCCACGACTGCCTGTTTTTTTGTTTTGTCTCAGAACAGCATCTGGGTCCTACAGGTTTTACGACTTTAGAAAGTACATTATCAAGAAGCCAATAGGCTAGAAGTTATATCCATCAATTATTGATTGTGTTATCATTACAGCTAACGATACAGGATGTCGATGTTAATTCTGAGGGGAAGCAGGGAGCAGATCTATCCTTTTGCCTCCTCCCTAAAACTCACAACCGTGAGATCAACCCTCATATGGCTACAGCCACTGCAAGCCACATCCAGCCTCTCAAATATATTTAGAGTTTAGCCTGTTGTTTTATATACATATATTGATATTGATAGCCAACATCAATTGGTGGCCTCTATTATTCTAAACTACCCTATATTGTGTACGGATATAACATGTTGACCACATGGACGCTCGCGCAGGATAGGAACATTGGCGTTCAGCTGCTGTGTACGATGTTGCTGCTCGCGCTCACTGGTAAGCAACAGACAGCACGAGCATCACCACTTCTAGAATGCCACAGCACGGATACAATGATCAATAGAACGGCATCAGATCTTTAGTTGAGTGGGGTAAATGTGTGCGTGTGCATGTGTTTCTGTGACGATGTAAATATTTGTGTTAACGATTCCAGGCTGAACGATCGAGTATGGGAAAGAAAGGCTAACGTTACTGGAACGTAACATTTAAATGTGTGTGTATGTGTGTGTATGTGTGTGTATGTGTGTGTGTGTGTGTGTGTGTGTGTGTGTGTGTGTGTGTGTGCGAGTGTTTAATTTTTGTAAGGTATGTAATAAGAAGTATTTTAGTGTCAAAAAATTACCTGTGTGGTCCCCAGTCATAGGGCTGAAACCACTATTTAGATGTATTTGTTTGGTCCCGCTGCGCGCTCCTGCCGCAGATGATAATTGAGTGTTAAATGTTATCTAGACCACAAGCTTATCTAGTGGTTATAATCCACAGATGAGCAGATAGGCCAAAGCCATTCAATCAAACAGCAGTGTCTCCAAACAGCCTGACCCACATCTAATGAAACCCATTCTGTCATCTCTGGATCACTTACTCACAAATACAAATGATGTAAAGGCAGACAACGGGTTGAATAGATTAATTAATTAATTATTTTCGCTAGATTAACTCACTCCCTCAATCTCAACTCTCTCCCATTGATGTCTGTCTGAAATGTTAGTTAAAAGTAGATACCCAGGAGTTCACCAGATATTGACTTTTGTGTTAGGTTTAAATTGTAAAGATTAACAAAAAAAATCAATAGTTTTAAACCATATATTGCTACAGGTTCCTATATGAAAGGAATATGATCAACAAGTTGTCATGTAAAAAGGTCTGAATAATACCTATAGGGAATAACTCTAGCCAGAATCGAAAGCCTCACCGTTGGTTTTGGATTGGTGCAGAATAAACAAGGACAAATGACAATGAACACTTACACCTGTCCTCCGTTCTAATCAATACTCACCTGCTTTAGTCAATACTTTACACACACAGCTATGATAGATGGAACACATCCTCTTAAATAATTTAAGCATCTTCAAATAATTAAGAGTAACACTCCATGCTACATTGTGTGTGTAAATGTGTGTCAATCTACAAACCATGCCCACTGTGTTCATTGTAGGCTATTTTTTGCAATGTTACACCCTATGATAGATCATATAAAGCACTGATCAGTCAGTCCTCAACGACAGACAGAGATAAAAACAGACAGAAGGACACACATACAGATGTATGAAGCAGAGAGAGTTGTAGTGACTACGATGTCCATTGTTCTTCCTACGTGTAGATCACCCTGACCTAACCTTTGGTTAGGCTGACTGGGTATAGGCTATATTAGATGCTTGATGGCTTGCGAAAAAACTGAATGTCCAGATGAGATGCAAATATAAAGATCTTCATGTATTGATGATTCCATAGCTGATTCGACCAAATAGTCAAAAGTAAAGATTATTGTTGCAAACAGGAAACTTAAGACAAGTCAAGACAAGCAAGACAAGCAAAACAAGCAAGCCCAGCAAGGTCTAAAGACTGTGTGCTTTTCCAGTCAAAACCACCCCCCAAGGCCTCAGGTCCTTTCCTTTAAGGACAACCTGCCCTGTAGAGGGAGCACACACAGCATAAACATCAATTAACAAAGCAAACAAACACACACACACACACACACACACACACACACACACACACACACACACGCACACAATACTGAAAATGACAACTAAATGAAAACAAAGGAATTGGCTCCTACAAGAGTGGTGCCAGGAAGTTGGACAGAGGGATGAGGACAAGTAAAGGGAGGGAAGGGGATAAACATTATGTAACACATTCTGGAGGAAACAGTCCCTTGGTCTTACCTCAGAGAGACAGAAATGAGAGAGAGAGCCACTAGGTGGATAGAATGATGCTAATGGAAGTAAACACAAGCTTTAAAAGCTGAGAGTGCTGGGAGGCTGGGTGCGGCAGGAGGTTTGTATGGGTGATATCTGTGGTGGAGCGATGATAATGCTTAGTGTGGGCATGTCATTGACAGGAAAGATGTAATCTTATAACTTTATGTATTTTTTGACAGATTTCTACATTTTGATATTTATAAGCGTGTGTGTGTGTGTGTGTGTGTGTGCATGCCTGCGTGCGTGCGTGCGTGTGTGTGTGTGCGTGTGTGTGTTTATTTAAAATTTGGATTATGAAATTAGCTGTTTCTATTATGGTTTATGAAATAGGCCTACTCTGTTGGCTCACAGGTTGCTCCGGCATGGATGTTATAATGGCAAATGGCAACAAAGTCGAGGCGTTGAACGGAACGTCTGTCAAAATCTCCTGCACATTCATTTCATGTTACAAGATGGACAGAAGCCAATTCATCATGAACTGGACCTATCAGGGAAAACCAAACGATACTGAAGAAATGGTAAGACATAGGCCTAGCGTTGTTATTGTTTTTCTGAGCAGATCATGATCGATCTGGTATCATCAATTAATCCTGCAGGCATCTGTGAAGAAAATGGTTATTATTACAGAATAGCACACAATACATTACAGCAGTGGTTGCTCCCAACCTTTTTTGGCCAGTGAATCCATTTCTGAAAAGGTTTGCGACCCCAACTTTAACTTTGTGCATCTGCTTCCACACAAATAGTTTTTACCCAATCACCATCTGCCGGTAATATCAATGTCCCGGTGAACGGGTCTACTAAACATTAAGTAGTTTGCTCATGGCTATGAATTATTGGGCGGTCAGTTTGTATATGCAGGATGTCTATGAGACCTTTACAAATATTTTTAGTCATCAATTATCTATAGCTTATGTCAGCTTTCTCCTGCTACCCCATGTGCATATCAGGGGCCCTGACCCCAAGGTTGGGAACTACTGCATTACATTCTTGTATGTCCTGTGTGGAAAACTTAGTCCTTCACTTGTTCTCTGTCTCTCTGACCCCCCTCGCCCCAAGTTAATGAAGTTCGACAAAAAGAAGGGCATGGTTTCCCTCCGCACGGACCATTTCGGGGACCGTGTGGTGTTTGCGGGGGACCTGGAAAAGAAAGACCTGTCCATCAAGCTGTTGGACGTGCAGACGGACGACATGGGCATCTACCACTGCAACATCATAAACCACCCCGACCGAATCCAGGGCCGCAATAACATCACGCTCCATGTGGTGGAGAAACGTACGCCCTATTGTTCTCTTCTTTCGTTCTCTCGTGGATTACGGAAACAATACAGTACAGTTCAGTACAATTCTATCCACTACAATACAATACAATACAACTCTATTGTCCACACAAGGTGGACAATTGCCTTTGGCTTCACTTGGCATATACACAAACATAAGTACATTACAGATAAACACTAAAATACATAAAACACATTACGAAACATACACAAATCTGCAATATGGTGCAGTCACTGGAGTTGTGCAAAACATGCATATTTGAGGGCGTTTTTCTCTCGAGTTTAAGAGGGTTATACATTTCCAAAAAGCATTTGGGGATATACAGCCATCATGTACCATTAACATTCTCTTAATGTGTTGTCTTAACCTTCAAACTGGTTACTGCAAAATCCTAGCTACCACACTAAATTGATTCAATTGTTGAATGAAACACACTTATTTATTTTTCTGTCTGTCTATTGAAAAGTGAAGCTACTGTTATTTGCGAATGATGGAGAAAGCAACTTTCTCAGGAATAATTTAAGTTAGTATCAAGGTCCCTATTTGATCAAAAATATTACAGAATAAAGTGTTAATGTCATATGTATAAATTTATATTAGACATTTTTAAGTTTCATTACACCTTCAGGCTTATTGGCGAGCCGGCTGTTTAATCATATATGACACAGTAGAGTATAGTACACACTCAATCCCCTCTCTCACACACATACACACACACACCACAAGTTCAATTCAGCAGCACTCTACTTAATCCCAGTCCATCTTTTAGCCATGCCGTGATCTGGTCTCCATCACTGGTCTATGAAACACTCAACCCCCTCCTTTCCACTCCTTCCTTCCCCACCGCCCTCCAGTAACCGCACCCCAGGACTCCACCATCGCTGTAGCCATCGGGGCATCGGTGGGCGGAGCGTTAGCGCTGCTGATTCTCTCCATGGTGGTGGTGAAATGCATCCGACATCACAAGAAACAGGAACTAATATCGGAGGAGAAGATGGAGGAGGAGGAGAAGCTGGAGGCCGAGGTTGTAGCAGAGGAGGGGACCAAGTGAGAACAATTATAGACCTTGCTCATTTTACCAAAATACAATTCAGAAATAAATAACAATTATTTAATGTTTAATCTGAAATGTTTTGCTGCCAATCACAGGCTTGCTGCCAATCACAGGCTTATGGCGCATTTAGTTATTCTCATAAATATAATAAATAACATACATAACAACATAACATAACATGTCTATTTCTTTCCAAGGGCCTGTAATAAAGTCTGTCTCGTCAGTGTGATAAAAATGAAGCCATTGAAATACTTTTTCACTGTGTAACCTACCTACCTAATACACTGCATACACTCAGAAATAGGCCCATTAACCTTTTAATGTTGGTTGCAATTGTAACAATTTATCTTTATACCATGTTTGGAATGAAATATGAATTGCTCTCCTATTGATAGACAGCTATAACCTGATCAGCTGATTGAAAGAATGGCCCGTGAACCTGTGGTCTTCCATTCTGGTAAATATCTGGTCATACTGAACGACTCGTTGTCGACATAATTTGGAAGGTTGCTCTTCTCTCCGTCAACCTTCCATCTAGTTAGAAGTTACTGTTTCGTGACAACTATCCCTCCATGATCGTCTAGCAATGTATTGTGTTTGAATTGTGTTTCTCCTTCTCTTTACAAGTCAATTGTTTTCTGATCCCTTGGACCATATCTGCTTTTGACTTCTCAAGATGCAGGCAGTATTCAAATCTATCAGAATAATGTTGAACATTATTTATAACTTAATTAATAGCAGAAATCTATAGAGCCAAGCGACTGCTAATAGCAATAGCTATATTAAAGACATTCAGTATTCACTAGCCACTCCAGAATATACCTAAATGTAACATGCTCCAAAACAGTTACCACTACTAATGGAAGGCATCCCAAATGGATGTGCCTATGGGATTATATTTCTCAGAAAATGTCTGTGGTTAGATATTGAAAGCAGATACGGGATATGCTGGATCGGAGACACATTTAACATGGCCATAGTGTTATCCAGAGCTACACATTAAAAGGAGTTTGACGATTGCTACAGTACATGCAGTTTATCTTACTTCATTGTTTCAGTTAATTATCACACCATATATAAGTCTTATATAAGTCCATATATAAGTCTTATTCGTAACAAGCAGTTATATATCCAGTCACAATGAATATCTTGAAAACCTTAATTGTTGAATTGGTGAGACAAAAACACTCAATAATGACAAAAATGTATTGTATTGCATTTAAAAGATGATAGTACATTGTGAGTGTAATTCGTAAGAAACAAGGCACTCAATATAAAAAACAATTCCTCTTGGTTGGACCATCGCTATGAAGCAGTAACATCGTCAAACTCTTTTCTGTATGGATCTGTCAATTAAATTGTTTGGTGGTTACTTTGTCTTTGTTATTGTGATTTCTACGTTCAATACTTACAGACATTTACAAACATTAAACAGGTTATCACTTATTTATGTGATTGAAAGTTGTCCTACACTTTCTGAGTAATGGAATAAACAACAAACAATTAAAATGATTTAATGGTTTAATTTAATTCAAGATGCTCGATTTTTACTTGTTTAAGTGATACCATTACATCACAATTTATATAGTGAGCTGGGTTACATTCAGTGAAGCATAAAATTAATTGACCGTAACTTTAAACCAAAATGTTGGGTTGAGTTTTGTAATGAATGTACAGTGTGAGTATGTGTTTGTGGTTCTCTGTGTGTCTGCCTTGCCTCAGGTCTAGCTGTTACTTTCTGCACACAATATAGCAGTATGTTAACTGTTAAACTGTATCTTTGTCTCTCTTTTTCAGACATGCATACCCCTTACCTGAAGATGTATAGTATCCCTGGCTTGGTCGTTGCCTAGTGACAATCTCCTTCTTCATCTGTGTGTGTGTGTGTGTGTGTTGGTTTGTGTGTGTGCGTGTGTACGTAATGATCCATCTCTTTTCCATCGTCGTGAGCCCTAAATCTTCTACTATATCATACATTTGCCTGAAAGATTATACCACTTAATGTTTGCATTGACATACACCACTAAGCATGCGTGTTACGTAGCATCTCATATGACAGCACACACAGCAAAGGTGAAGCGATATTTATATTATATATAAATATATAATACAAATATTGCTTCGCCATATATATATATATATATATATTTTGTCAAATATAATGTCCAAAAAAAACTAGCCCTAGCATAAGCATTACAGGCTAATTTTATTGAGCAGCAATAACATTAGCCTGTAGTCAGTAGTGTTCGCACATGGAACGTGGAACATTTGCACGACATTGTAACTTTACATTCGATTGGGGCTCCGTTAAGTTTGCTTAATTTCAGACAGTGATTCATGAGAAGAAGTTTAATTGTCAGTGGCTTGTTATTATCAACAGTGTGTGGGCCAATCGTAACAGGTACCTTGTATCATGGTAAGGATGATACATAAAGTTTGAACTTTACAGCCAATTGTAAGGTCATTTTTGTCTATTTGGGCATACACAATGAGTTTCCGAAGAATCCGAACAATCACCACTATGGTCTTTACAAAGCTTGAATCTAAAATTCACTTCACATGACAAAACATAGTAGCAAATACATCCGGTGAGTATTCTTGATCCCTATATTCAATAAACAAAGTTGAGTTTTAGGTTAGTAACTACTTCATTGGCTGAGAAGCTCTTACAAAGTCTAATAATTGTGGGGCTACATGTTGGATTTAGTCTTTCTATGAATGTTAGTCGTGTATTTATCTCTCTTTTTTCATCTAGTTCATTCTGGGGCAAATCTGTGATGGACATATTCAATTATATTCATATTCCTAAATAAAGAAAGTTACAATGGAAATGGTAGCCTACTTATTTTGTGAAATGCCATATCCTGCAATACCAACAGCCGTTATGATCGTGCATGTTTTAATTACTGGATTATTGCTGGACCCTGAAGGTCGTGACAATTGGGGCAAATGTAATGCTAGTTTGGAGGAGTAGACCAGAAGCTAAACATAGCGTAGTAGCTAAACAGAAATGATAGATGATGATTTACATGTAGGTATTTGATATGTAGCATATGTTCATTGTAAACAGTCTTAATAACCTTTATTTTAAATTGTTGTATCTTTCCCATATCTTCTGATAAATGTGCCCTAAAATGTCAATGATCACTCAAAATGTAGTGAACACCAAACTGATGCTTGTGCTTTAGTGTCTGCACATACTGTAGTCACATCATGTATTTTGAAATAAAGCTTATGAAAGACAGCTCTTTATTTTATCCTTTCATTTCAAACAATTCCTATTCCTCAGTCTTGACGATGACCGTATATTGAGCTTATGGACACCATCGTTATCACGGTAGTACACAAAGACTGTCCTCAATTATAATTTTGTTCTTCTGCTATTACAGAACGCTGAGAGACATTTGATATCAGTAACCAATCAATATTTTTAACTAATACATTTTTCAGTAATTATTCTGAAAACAAAGCTTGATAATTCATATTTTTGTCAATGGCAAGAATTACACTATTACAGTACCTGACTCTGTTGTCATTGGTCTGTTATGCATGGTTACAAACAGTCTCTCATCTCCTACACATAAAACTAATGACAGCCAGTAAACTATGTAGCCTATAGTTCTTAAACTACAGGGTACAAAAGAGCATCAACCTCCTAAACTATAACTTAATTCCTAAAACAAACCAACATTGAAAAATATGCCTTTATAACAATTCCGACCAAGTTGCACTTATCACACAAAAGAGATTCATAACATAGACTAACAGATGTTTGCCGACATTCTATTTCGGTGCAGCTCCTCAGCAACACCGTCACAGTGTCCAAGCCCCCCGTCAGTAAACGGACAGACAGACAAACTAAAGACCACAGAGACAGGGTAAGACAGTGAAAGGATGACCCAAATGAAAAACAAAATGAAGATGGTGAGGGACGTTCGACTTAAATGGGAAAAAAAGACACTGCAAGTAAGAAAATGTGATCCATTTCAACTGTGGAAACTAAATAAAATAACAACCAATGCCAAATAAAAAAATAAACTCTACTTATCCTTGATCCGAGACGCCGTAATGTAGCTGCTAACTCACTGGCTGTTGCGGAGAGGTGCAGTGGGTGAGTGAATGGGTGAGAAAGTGTGTTAGAGAAGAATTGGACATGCATTGAAAAAGAAATGGATGCAGGACTTTGAAATGAGGAAGGGTGAGCAGGTTAAGTCAAACGGAAGGCATGGAGCAGACAAAACAATGACGGCCATCTGTGAAGCTTGAAGGCGGCGAATGTCCACCCTCCCGTTCTCTCCTCTCCCTACCTCCTCTAAATCCTTTCTCCTCCCCACCCGTCCCCTCTTTAACTTCTACCCCAACAGCTCGGCCAATGCCTCCCCCCTTTGCCTTTAGTTTTTATTTTATTTTAATCATAAAATCTTCTTGTTTGTTCATTTTAGCGATTGGACTTTTAAGGTTCAATTGGAAAACAGAAAAAAGTATTCAACAGAAGAATAAATTGAAAAATAAACTAGATTCCTTTACCGCATTTATTTAATGCTCATACCACTTTTAGGAGGTACGTCTTTAATACAATCACTTTTTTCTAATTAAACGAGTGAAAAACAGATGTACAAATTGCTAAGTACTTACATTACTATACTTTGCACAGTAGACAAACTTTGTGGTGAAACAGTTTATGATAAAATTTTACAAACCAAATATCCCTCCATATAAAATGACAATGATGTAGTGATGAGATAATGTGAAATTGCTTCAATGTGTGCTGGTATAAACTGGTCTCTTCTTGAATTCAATTGGACAAATACAAACATGAAACATAATGACATAAACATGAAAACAACTCATTTGTGTTATTTCCAACATCAGAAAGGCACGTCTAAATGGGGACACATCAGAGCAAATGTGTCTTCGGTCGAACTTGCTGTTTGATTGGCATTCTCAGTGACGTCCTGCCCAGTAATCACCTACCAGATGATGTCTCAGAACAATCCAAAACTCAACTAACTCTAACTAAAATCTGAAATGTTACACATTTCATGATTGTCAAAATTGTCACAATCAATAAATAACAGAAAAATCGTTAATCCATTGGAATGCTGGTCAAAACATAAAATACGAAGAACTAAAGACTCTTTAGTGAATTTCCGAACACACTTTCTAAAATACAAATGTATAAAAGGCCAAAATGGGAATATCTATATTAGCTCCACACATACTCCATCTCTTAAAAATGACATTCGTTTCAGCCATCTTCAGTAACAAGCAACAGCTAAATAAAACTGAATCAGAGAAACACTAATGAAGACACACAAGACAAAGAAATAGAAAAGCTGTTTAAAATTGTTTCTGAGTTCTGCCAGAAATCATTCGGTCCATTCCCAGGGTTAAAGTTCAGTTCCCTTGCCCATACTGTTGGGAATATGATTCATTTCCAGACAGAAACAATCCCATTATCCTGAGGAAGGTTTGACTCCGTTTGGGAACGCAAGAATGGAAGGACGGGAATAGGGTGCAGCTATTGGTCAATGTGCGTTTTTACATTTCCGCCCTCCGATTGGTTCCCTTGTTCTGTCCGCCCATGACTTCGTCGTCCACCTCCTCCTCCTCCTCTTCATAATTCTCCTCGTTATTCTCCTTTTCTTTCCTATGATTTCCTTCTTTTGGAGAGTTGTCCAGGTCTTTTGCTTCATCCTAAGAGAAAGCACAGAGATCACTCTGAGTTCAGACTGGGAACTGCACATAAATGGTATGAGGCGACTGCTAAGTGTTCTAAGTGTTTATCATTGGGCACAGCCAGGCCTGAACCACCACAGGGCTCTTAGCAGTGTTAAGTGGAGTGAGTTGGAGCTGGCCCATCCGCCCATATCACATAGCAAAGATACACTAACACATTTGCTTATTAGCTAATCGACAGAGAGCAATCATGAATACACGCAAGAAAGAAGAAAGGTTCAATGGAACCGACTTAGGAAAGACATTAGACAAGAAAAAGTGGGTTCCATAAGATGTAATGCAAGAAACAAGCTTGGGTATATTGTTCCATTTCTTCCACTCCACCACAGCATTTGATCTGTGAGAGGTCTACGTAAAACACGTCCTGCAGGATTCAACTTTAGGCTGCAGAACACACCTGTTCCAGGTTCTCCTCATTGTAGGGGTCCTCTCCTTCCTCCTCCACCTCCTCCTCTCTCTTCCTGCGGACCCCCAAATCCTCCTGCACCTTTACAACAGGAAGACAACAAACAACGCCATTGACCTTTTCTTCTCCTTAACACACTTGTTTTCAACTCCTAACTCATTATGTCATACATTTAAACATGGGTTTAAAATGTATGTGTGTGTCTGTGTTACCTCATCCTCTCCTTCCTGGTACTGATCATCCAAGTTATCTTCCTGTTGATCTGGGTTTCCAGCAATCTAAGCACACACACACACCCCCACCCACACACAAACACCCCCACACCCACCCATCCCCACAGACACACACACACACACTTTCTATTAGACATCCCTTCTACTTCTCTCCAGCCATTCTCATCACCACTTCCATCAACTTTTCCCCAATCAATAAGCTTGGCTCCCTTCCATTGACCACTCAGGGGCTTCTTTGAGTACAATGTCATGTATACACAAGCTACTCATCCCCATCCGCCTTCCATGCTCACCACCAACTCCTCCCCCACGGCCCGTTGATTAGGGTGGGGATGGGGGTCGGCGTGCTTGGCTGGAGCGACTGGCTCCTCGTCCCCCACCACCTCCTCCTCTTCATCCTCCTCCGCCCCGCCGCAGGCACCACCCTGTGCTGCGGCCGCTGATCCTCGGCCTCCTCAAACTCGTCCTCTCCCTGGTTGTTGGGGTCGTCCTCGGGGTCCAAATCGCCCTCCGCTGCCCCCTGCAGACCGGGCGGAGGAATAGCAACAAGTTGAAATTTGTCAGGTCCAAAAGGGGAAACCTAAAGCTCTGTTATTTTCTAATATATGTATACGGCTTCATACGCATGTTGTGATAAAATAACGGCCTGCAACAATGAATGCATGAGCAGAGTGGATGGATGGATGGATGGAAGACTAAAGGGACATACCTGCTGGTGTGGTGGTACTCTATGATCGCCGTCCTTCTCTTCCTCCTCGACATCGTGTAAAACATGCGCGTCTCCCTCTGCTGGAAGATGCAACACATGGTCAAATCCTGCATCACACGTTAGGATTTTCTATTTGTATATCATATGGATGCAACACCAGGTCTTTTCATTCCCCTCCTGCTTCACATAGTAGGAAGAAGTGGTGTATGTCTCACCCTCCTCATCGTCGTGGCGAGGGTCCTCTCCTACGTGGACGATGTCATTCCCAATGTTCTCGTACTCGTTCTTTTCCCTAACGATGGTACAGAGGAATATGTCCTGAGCTTGTTTTGCATTTTTAATGCTACGCCCTCAACTGCAAGCGTTCTACATGTCGAGTCAAATCACAAGTGCAAATAAATAATCTGATCATTCATAATATATGATTGCTGGCCTGACCTATCAATCGAAGAAAATCTCATTCATGTGTACTGACTTGACTTTGGGGTTTAGCTTAGGCTCTGAAATGTATATTGATTTAAACTAATGTATCCGGATCCTACAGATACTGGTTTGTGTCCATTTGGTCCATTGGGCGTGACAATATAGGGATCTATTGCGTAAGCCTTTCATAAAAGCAGCCTTTGTTAACACGCTGGCCACCTCACAATGTTATTATTGTTATTGTAGTTAAGGCTTTGGCTGGAAGACATGACCTGTGGTTTATGGTTGGTCTGTGGTTTTTGTGAAAAAAAAAAATCAGATATGACAAAAAGGTCTAGTGTTCTTTCAGTTCGATTCCCTAATCAAACCACCTCACAGATACATTTATTTCTCACTGGCTGGCTGTATGCAACTCCGTCTTTGTAAAATATTCCTCAGGTGGAGGAAATTGTCAGAAACATTCGATGAGACAGGAATCGATGATACAATTTAAAGTGGGCAGGTTCAGGTCCAAAACTAAATATTTGATTGTGTTTATATACAAATAAGAGAGACAGACAGAGAGAGAGAGAGAGAGAGAGAGAGAGAGAGAGAGAGAGACAGAGACAGAGACAGAGACAGAGAGACAGAGAGACAGAGAGACAGAGAGAGAGACAGAGACAGAGACAGAGACAGAGTCAGAGACAGAGACAGAGACAGAGACAGAGAGAGACTTAGACAGAGACAGAGAGACAGAGAGAGACACAGAGACACAGAGAGACAAAGAGACGGACAGAGACAGAGAGCGACAGAGTCAAAGAGAGAGAGAGACAGAGAGTAAGAGAGAGAGACAGAGAGAGCCATGGAGAGAGACAGAAACAGAGAGGGTCAGAGACAGAGAGACAGACGGTGTCCTGACCTAATCTGCTGTTCTCTCAGCAGCTTCTCCTGTCTGTCGGCGTCTCTGTGATGTCTCTCCTCTTTCCCCTGCTGCTCCTTCAACCTCTGCTCCCTCTCCTTCTGCTCCCTCTGCATCTGGGCCTGCAAGGCCTCCTGGCGCAGCTGGAGCTGCCTGTGCTCCAGGGCCCTCAGAGTGTCCAGACGCTGCTGCTCCTGCTGCTGCTCGTATGGAGACTTCACATGCAAAAAAAACAAAAATAAAAACACATTCAAATCAACACTGTGTAGGCCACGCGACAACAGCTCTAGAGACGCGACGCAGATTAATCTCTGACCCCTGGCGGCTGGCGTCTCTGGCGGTCCAGGGCATTCTCGTCGGGCAGGTCAGGGTCCGGCTCCTCCCCCATGTCCTCCTCCTGGGGCTGGTCCGGGTCCTCCTCCTCCAGCCTCTGGGGCTGGCCGGCCTGGGCCATCTCCTCCTCCGCCAGCTCCCTCCTGCGCTCCGCCTCCCCCTCGCCATCCTCCACCAATACCTCCTCCTCCGGCTGCTGCTTCTGTTCCCCCTTCCCCCCCGGGGGGGGCTGCGTGTGGCGGGAGAGCTTGGGGTCGTGGTGGACGACCGCCTCCTGGTGCTCCACCTGTGAGGAGGGAGGCAGAGGAGGACATGGAGCAGAAGAGAGAGGGGGAAGGAGGTGATAAGAAAGAGGAAGTCTTTTTATTTGCTCTGCATTCATTCGCCCCGTGGGGATTTCAAATGGGGTATATCCCAATGTGCAAGCAGTGTGCGAGGTAGTGAATAGAATACAATTTATTTTATATACAAGTAACACTTATATCAGTCTCTCGGGTGTTCATGCACCATTGTCTCTTGTGTTATCTATGCGGCGACAAAAGGCACGATTTGTGCTGAAGAACAGCCATGAATGGCTAGCTATCAGCCGGCTCACATGACAAACTAAGTCACCTTTTGGACGATTTGCAATGGAGTGCTTACATCTTAGTATAAAAACAAGCTATTTCCGACTCCCCAGCACATCTAGTTTGCTTAGATTTATAGAAAAGACATCTCAATGATACTCCCAACTGTTTATCCTTTAATTACAACAAATGTCATTAGCAGAACTCCTCAACTGAGGCATAGAGCCAATGGACACAGACGTGGACCCACCTTAGACTTTGTGTCTCCTCCATCAGCGACGGCCTCATCCTTCTGGGGCGGGGTTTCCGGCACGTGCTGTTTTGCTGCCACGGCAACAGGCAGGACGTTATGGTCTTGTTGCATCTGGCTCAGCTGTTTGTACTGATCCACCTGCATCTGAGGCCAAAACGCAGATTGGATTTATTATGTTTGCCGTCAGACACATTACATTGTTTGATGGATACTGGTTATGTTAGGAGCTCATTCAATTCTATCATAAGGACCGAAAACAGAACTAGGCACAAATAAAACTGGACATTCAAGAAACTGCTATGAAAAAAAAGGTACATTTATGGGTGAATTTGATCCTAATGGCACAGGCATTTTTTGTGAAAAAGCAATAAATACATATTTTAATTTATACAAAATGGCATCATTACAAAGCGAATGGCCTCATGGCTGGCCTGACCTCTTCTTTGGTCCCGTCACTCATCAATTAATCAGCACACTGAATGCTCAGATGAACAATACATGGTCGGGGGGTTCATTTAGATTAGTGACGTGCACCCTACAATCCATTACACCCCTCTGCAACACTACTGCACTGGTAGTGCAGCCATTACCATACCCAATATAATTACATTATAATTATAAGGCTCATTTGGTTGCACAGTGCACATGTGGCAACAATAAAGAAAATTCCTCCTACATCTATTTGAGAGACAAGACTGTTCCTCTGGCCTTCTGCAACTCAAAAATCGAATATTCTAATTTGAATAATTCAACCTTTGTGAGTTATTACCTGAGCAGCAGCCAGCGCACTCTTGTGGTCTTCTAGTGTCAGTGCAAGCTGGTCATGTTGAGCCTTCAGGTCCTGATGCTTAATCTAGACACCGAATGACAAAGCGAGAAGTGGGACACAGGACACACACAAACAGAAAGGATACACTGGATGCTGTTCAAGTCCAATGTGGTGATTTATAAAACTCCCAAAGGGAGTATATATACACTCCATATTTTCACTCCACCAATTCACTCGTATATTTTATTGCATTACTTGTAAGTTAAACATTAGTTGTGCCGACAATTTTCTCCATGTTGAAAAGGAAAATAAAAAAATGGTTGACACTGTATGCTGGGAATAAGGTATGGGAACTGAATGTGTGCCCCACCATTGATAGAGACCTATGATGAATTGTAAAAGGAAATTCATACATAAAAGCTCCCATAATAATTACAGTCTCACAGGGCTTCACAGCTGGAATAGATGGCACCTCCTAACCCACAGCTCTCAGACAGGCCATGAAAAAAACAACTCCCAAAAACCACATCAGAACCTCCCCTCCCACACCCTCCACTCCCTTCTAGGGAGTGCTTTAAGTGCAATGGACGGAAATACTTCAAAAGCAGCTTCACATGCAGTTTGAATTAGCCAACGCAAGGCCATACTAAGGCCATAATAAAATGTAACAGACAGGGTCAACAGAAAGGATATTGTTCCTCACCCTGGCATCTTGGAGCTGCATGTGAACATCCTGGTGTGTTTTCCTTAACTGTCTGTTCTCCTCTCTAAGGTTGAACGCGCTATCTGCATCCAGAGAATAATTCACATGGAAATAGATTTAATTTCAACAGTTCAACACCCTCCCACAAATTTGTTGGTATAAAATAAACATCAGGAGGTTTTATGTTCACTGTACGGTTCATTAAATTGAATTCATAATGGTCTAATTTGATTAATTAAATGTAATAGAATACAGGCTTAATAATTTTCTGCTACTCTAAGAATAATAATCAGAATAGTCAGCGCTGCAGTATCTAATACAACCAGAAGATGGAGACATCATAAACCGATGCAGCACCAGCATCTGACACTACGTCATACTGCTCAGTAAGACAGCATGTCTTTCATTATTATTTGTCTGTCAAGCTTTATTCCGAGAAATCAGATTAAAACCTATGAATCAACGCAATTCAGGTTCTATGAAGTTGGTGGAAAAGGCCGGAACGGGCTGAAGTGTAAACATTGGCAGTAGGTTGGTGGGCAGAGAACAGAGGCACACCTAGTGCTGAATATAAGGCTGTGTCCCAAACGGAAGGCAGCGGCCTTCTGCTTTGCTGTCTAGTGAGGAAGTGTCCTATGGAGGCTGTGTTTTCGTATGAGGTAATCTGTAAAGGCGTCAGTATTGACAAGTATCAAAAAGGCAGCGATGCGTCACGATGCCACCAACAGTTGACATCCGTTTGTTACCATGGTTATACTACCACGGTCATTCGGTCTAACTGTTATTTATTTTAGCTGGGATTCTTCTGTATCATTAGAGTAGCATTATTTGTGCTTTTAGTAGTAGTCCAAAAGTCAATATAACTAGCATTTGTTCACAAACTCGTCTATATGTTTATGCTGCATTCAAAACCTCCCTAGTCGGCGGCACCTCAGAAGGCAGCCTCTTTTGTAAATATTTGAGGCGTGACTTGAAGCCTCCCTGCCTCCCAATGCTGCCTGAATAAGGAGCATTTGAGCTGTTTGGACCCCGGCCTACAACTCTGCGGTATACATGAAAGCTAGAGCCACAGCGAAGGACTCTAGCCATCCTCTCCATGGTAGAGTTAAAGTTCTTCCCTTAGGACAGGGTTTTAAATATTTCAATATTTACAGTAGCTCTACGAAAATTGGATCTTATTAACGACAAAACATTTGCATGTAGTTGTTTTATGTGATGCGTGTCTGTATGTATTTGTTTGTTTTACACGCAATTAAACATTTTCTATATGTTATCTATAGAAAATGTCTATATGTCTGTATTCTACTCTTCTTTTCTATTTTACACGTAGCGCTGCCAGTACCTTTGAGTTGGGTTATCTCAGTCTCTTTGGTGTGCTGCAGCTTCTGGAAACGCTCCTGGTGTTCCCCCAGGGCCCGGCCGTGGTCCTCTCCCTGCGCCTGATGCTGCTCATGCAGCTCGTAGTACTGCTTCTTCAGGTCCTCGTGCTGGTTCTGCAGCCACAGTCAACATCGTTCCCATCAATCAATCATCCATCCATCAATCAACCTAAAGTCAATTCAATGGCTCTGTGTGTTCTGTTTGAAGTCTTACTGGAACTTACAACAAGCTAGCATATGCAAAAGGTAGGCAAATGTTAGCAGTAGTATTAGTCGTAGTAGAGAGTAATTGTATTGGTGCGAGCGTGACGGGAGTGCATTTGTTTTATATTCAAGTTAAAAATCCCTGTTAATACCTTGAGCATCTGGTGCTGCACGTGTAGAGAGTTGAATCTGCTGTTGGCGTCTTGCTGTTTGATCGTCCAAACCACAGTTAGAACATATCAAGACAAGACATATATCACATTGCAAAGATGAGAATAGCTGTGGACATCCAGTTGGCATAGGAATAGAATAGAGAGAGGGAAAACATATTGGAGGTATTGACTTGAAATAGCTACCTTGTCTTTGTTCAGTGACTGCTGGGATTCAAGCTTGTACACCAGGTAATCTGTAAATAAACGATTTTAAACAAAGATTTCAACCAGGATAAATACTACAACAATAATAGTCATTGTTGTAAGACAACTGTGGTTACTTTTTTTTATTTATATAAAAGAAAACCAAATTAGCTTATGGACTCGTTGGACAGAAGTGGACAGAAGTGTCATGAAAGATTAAATAGCAATATTGTATACTGCAGCTTACACTACACTGAAATGGAAGTTGTGCCTCTATTTACGTAAGATAAGGTCAGTTTATACATGCGTGTACCCCCGCATGTTCCCAGTCGCCTAGTGTGGACCGTCGGCAAGGCAAGACGGATCATCAAGAACAGCCGTGTAGTGTGTACTGCCAAAGTCGGCCTTGACTTTAAAAGTCGCCAAGTGGCTAAAAGGCCATCATCCTTTGTTGTCATCCGTCAACATTATTGAGTTCCTGCATACATGCCTGACCTCTATGAGATTCCCGTGCATTTCCCTCCCTAAAGTCAACAGAATCCCGTCATTTACTTCTAATGATGTTATTAAGGGTTATCAAGGCGTGCATTGAGCAACAGAAAATTTGGACCACACCCCTACAATCCTCCGAGTTTATTAACTGACCTTGAGAATTATATTAAAATACCTTTTGACATTTTCCTGAATCCTATTTAGAATAAGAATGTGGTAGCTGTGTAGCGGATCCATCCCTTTGTGATATGTTTTGGTTCCTTAAGGGTTACCTTCTTTTGCCTTTTTGTGCTCCACCCTCTCCTTCTGCAGAGATTTCTCCAACCGGGAGCGATGCTCGTACACCACTGAAGGACGGAAGGAAAAAAAGAATGAAGATAAAAATAGGATTAATGAAGAAAGAAGGTTCAAAACAATGCAGTGAAAAAAACGGATACACACCGCATACACAGTCCTCCATTTTACATTGACAAACAACAGCAATACTGGAGTCGAACGCAAAGGAAATGTGCCCAGTGTCTAAAATGATGGAGCAGCTCAATATTTGTTTAGTGGGCTGCGTCTTCATCAGTCTGACAGTTTCTCTGCCGGCAGAAAGTTGTGGTATTCCTCACCAGACCCAGGCATAGGCCCAGGACCTCCAAATAACTTCAGATTTGTTTGTTTTAGCCCCCTCATGTGCCATATGGGAGGCATTTATCACAAAAGACTGCGCGGCTTCATCAGGATACTAACCCCCACAGGTACTCAGCAGGAGGGCCACATCAATTCGATACACTTCCTGGATTGTCCCAGAGCTGGCAGGACCATCAGTCATGGATATGGCACGTGACAAAACTCCACAATATTGCTTTGAATCAGTACACTCCTAAGTGCCTGTATTCCCTAAGGGAAAATACACTATTTTATCCTCCTCTCTCATCCAGTAACCACCATCATTGCTTCCATTTATTAACCCCTGACAACACCCTCGGTTTTGTTAATTTTCTTGTTTCGTTGAACTGCTCGGCACAATAAAGTTGTAGCACAACCCAGCACAGTGCCTCAGGATTCCAGTGATACACAATTTTAGCATGAAACGGCAGATATTGTGCATCATTTGGTGGGGTTTGGAAACCCAAAGCACATAGTTGATCCAAGAGTGAAATAGTAAAAAATCAAGGGTATTTTGGTGTTTGGTAATAAGCATATGTGTAATAAGCTGTAAGCTACAGGCCTAGATGTTTTGGTGTTCCAAGAAATATGTGATATATAAAGTTTAAGCAAACAACACTGAACAGAGAAACTGAACAGGGGAACAGACAAAATTGGACTGAAAAATAGAAAATAAATGAACTCGCCCCAGGAAGATTGAGCTGTCTCATCTCCAAATGCTGCCAAACCTTTAACCATCTCCCTCCCTCTCAGTCATCATGTAATTTGCTCTCTCAGGCCGTCCTCCATTACCTCACTCTCTCTAGGGTCCCACATTGACTCACCCTCTCCCAGGCTTTCCCTTGTTAACTCTAACTAACCCTCTCTCAGACTTTCCCTTGCTGACTTTAACTCACTGTCTCTCAGGCTTTCCCTTGTTAACTTGCTCTCTCTCTCAGGCTTTCCCATGTTTAGCTGAGGCTAAGTCGGACGAAAAAGAGTCTGAGAGACAGATGGACAACAACTTGGTAAACGGTTATAACATTATAAGATCTTTCAGCCTATTTGAAGTACAGCCTGGTAATTCAATAAGACATTGAATTTACATGCATTGCCTTAAGCTTGTTGGATATTGTCAGCATTATTTAAATCATTCAATGTGTTTCTAATGCTCAGAAAGCATGAACTAGACACCAAGTTTACCAAAAGTCAAAAGTTATGGTAAAACTCATTTTCGGGTAGATGCCATCTTGGAAATATGCAAATTAGGTGTCCAGACACACACAGTCTTTAAGACAATCATTCTAGCGTGTATCTAATGGTCAAAAAGAATTCAACTAGACACCAAGTTTGCATTTCTAGCTCATCTGGTTCAAAAGTTGTAGATCAAACCTTTTTCGGGCAGCAGCCATATTGGATTTGGCCACCCCGGTGACCCTAGGGGTCGCTGGCTCGGGTGCTCTCACTAAATCATTAGCTTTTAGACTGATTTACACGAAAATATCCCTAAGGCCCTCAACTGTAACGAAGAGCAAAACAAACGCCTCGAAAGACAAATATTTATTTTATGAACATTACAACACTGACACTTGACAAATACTTTGAACATTCCTTTGCTCTACTAACAAGAAGTTATGAAGTTATGCCATCATAAAAGCTGTGCTAAAGCAATTATTCACAGCTTTTGCTGCTATTGCTTTTGCTGCTTCCTCTGTGGATTTTGAAGTACCTAATGCCGGGATAAGATTACACGAATTTAGCCAGATTCCAACATTTTGTTGTTTTAATGTTGTTTTAATGTCGTCCCGATGAACATCGGGACGTCGGATCGGGCTATCGTACCGTTTAGTGCGACACGATCAAAAGCTTCCGATTTTGGCGTATGGGACGCTAAACGACCCCCCCCGACATAAAAACTTGAGTGTTTGATTATTATTTTTTACCGTTGTGGTATTGTTTGACAACTCCTACACTGACGTGGATGACTTAAATATTGACCCCTCCCAGGTGAACAAGTTCAACCCAATCCCAGGTGAACTTGACGCTAGGTTGTGAAAACGGAACTGTGCCCTGTCTACAGCCCAAGTCACGGCAAGACGTTATGATGCAATAATTGGCTAATTTGACATGGTGACCATGGTAAAGGACAAAAATGTTGTATAGTCTGATCTTGGCATAAGACAAAGCTATAGCTAACGCATACGTGGGGCTGTTAGGATTCTAGTTTGTCCTCAAATACCTTGCTCACTTTTTTTGACTTCTGCTCAGCCTGATAGAAAGCACAGGTCTGGATGCCTTTGAGCACTAAACATGGAGCTGCATTGCAAGAACATCCTGCTTCAGTACTGTGACCCATTTTCATCCAAATCAGGCTATCAGGCTTCAGGATTTGATCAGCAAACAGTGGGTGTACTTACTTTCTTCTATGCAGTCCTTTGAGAAAAAGTGGGTTCAACCATCAACTTTAGCTGAAAATAAACTGTGTTCATTCAAACTGAAATTGCACAAACACACACTTGGCCAGAAAGCTGTGGGCCACGTGCTAATTTATAAATGATTGTCATCAGAAATGTGCACATTTATAAAATATTACTCACTCTCTGGTTACTTTTTTCTCACCATGTCATTTTTTGTAAGCGTTATTGTGAAATATCCGTATTTGCAAAGGGCTGCTATATCAACATAGCATGTGTGTGATTTAATTCCAAGGATTTACAGCATTCATTTTTGGCATAGAAACAATTAAAATGTTAAACTAGTAAGAACTGAGTAGATTATTCAGACCCCATCACATCGGATTAACTGAATCATGTCTATCCAACCCCATTTGGATAGACATGTCTGAGATGTGTCACATTTAAAACTCAAAACGTCATTTCCTTCAAATTTAACAATGAGAGAGCAACAATCTAGTTCCCTACGATGCTGGGACTTTGTTGGTCTGTAGGGGGAAATGTGAGGGGAACAATTAGCATCTATAAACAGAAATGGCCAGTGGCCATAGGCCATTTTGACCATGTATACGTGTTTGAACTGGTTGATAAGATGCTGAACTGGGTGCTCAAAATGTCATATTATTTCCTCATTAAGAGGCAACTTTTGCCAATTGCATTTGCTTTTCAGGAGCATTTTTGATGACTTTGACTTTCTAAACTTATGTAAGGATTGGGTCATAACATTAACTAAATACCCTGGCAAGCCTCTCTTGATCTATTACTCACTCAGATTTGTTTGAATTGTCTGCATCATGTTATTCTACCGACTACTGCAAGAATTACAGCTCCTATTGACCGATTTTCATCAATATAGCCATGGTTGCCAGCAGATGTCCACCAAGCAGAGATCCCTGATCTCTATGTTGGTCCCACAGCGCTCTCCTCTTCTCTGGCTTTAATCTAGGTTCCCAGACAGTGTAGTCAAACATTAAGAATCCCCATGGCAGTGTGGTTTAATGTGGCCCTTTCAACTCCTCTTACATCTTTCACTGAAGTCAACGGCAGCCTACCGCATGGCCTGTGGTGTTGCTGAGGTAACAGCCAGAATGAGCGCACACAGGTGAGGGCGGGGCTCCAAGGCCCAGCATCCTTCTCCTGAAACCCTACTCAGGTTCACCGGAGACAGGTGGGAAACGCAGCTCCCTGACAAACTTGTTGGGCAGGCCTTGGGGGCACATCTTCCACACTGGACCCTGAACTCTGGGAGTCGGGACTCGGTAGGATAGCATTATGGGCCTGCAAATAAGACTGCAGAGCACTTTTCTGGCTGCTACCATCACAGAATGTGCTTTAGTGGCTCCAATTCACCCGTGCATTGACCCACCAACACCGGGGTCAAACATGCAAGAGCACAATCAGCTCATCCGGAATAGACTGTAACATACTAATTGATATGCAGGTCATGATATTAGTACGCACTTTTAATGCATCAATATTCTTTTATTACTTTTAGGACATTAAAAGTCTGCACTTCAACAAAGGTTTGTCAGTTATGCCAAAAAACGAAGGCTGAATCGTTCAGTTGACAAGACACACAAGACACATCAAAGTGGCAATGGCCTTGTCAGTGGGCCAAGGCTTATGTCTTTCTTAATGAAACATCAACTATTATGCCAGGAAGAACCAAGAACAAAACTAGCAACCCACCATTTGCAACACAACCTGTGATAATTCCAGAGTTGCTACTGGGCATCCCAATTGGTGTACGTGTCTCTGTGTGAATAGTTATACACACATAGGCCTAATCTGTTTAGCTATACACACATAGGCCTGGTCTGTTTAGTTATACACACATAGGCCTGATACGTTTGTTTTTGTTCAATGCATGGAATTTCATTAGTGGTCCACATTTGGAAATCACTCAAATGTCCTATTGGAAAATAGCATGATTTATGATTATTACAAGGAAATTAATCCTGTTTAACTTGTTTTGAATATGTCGAAGAAGACATGGTGTGCAAACCCATAACTGGATGGGATAACGTGTGTGGGCAGGGCGTAAGGAACTGTTTACATCCATGTCACAGTTTGTTATGGCAGTGGATGTTATGATAACATAACGTGTTTGTGCGTGCATTTGTATGCCAGTGGACAGTTTTCAGAATGCATGCGTCGCTTTTTCAAGTGCAATTTGTGGATGCAGCGGGCTAACAAGGATCAATAGGGCTGGCTCTGTGCCCCATCGAAGCTACGGCCCACCTCTAAATATAGGTCACTCCACGGCAACAACGGCCAGAGCAAAGGGGATATCAGATGACCCATGGCTGTTGATGGAGCGATGCTTCCATCACTTCAGAACAATACGTGTACGGGTGGGGTGCAGCAGCTCCGCTCCGCTGGGAAAAGTGTCGCCTCTGTTCTTGCTAAGCCGGCCTCTTCTCACGTACATGTACATGTACATGTACATGTATATATATACATGTACATGTACATGTACATGTATGTATATATATATATATGACCGAGCGAGCCCAACACTATACCGGCGGCCGTGGTAGACTAGGTCTCATAGGCGGAGGCAAACAGTGGTGCTATTGAGCTGCAAGTTAAGCTGGGAACCACTTGAAATGTGTTTGGGATTTTACATGAAAGAAGGCCGCCAGCTCTCTTTACGATAACCGTCTTCAATAATAGGACAGTAACCAGGGGAAGAGTTCAGTTAAAACAAACTGTTTGCCGAAAAGGGTGTGTGGCTGAAGAGCTATGAATCGCTCTGGACATATTGACCTGGCTTTTATCACTGATGTGAGACTTTTGCTTTTAGGTTAAAAGGAAATATCCACTGTATGACTTTTCTATGTGAGGAAATAAGTATTTGTACAGACTAAGCAGCAGCTCTTAAAACAACTGCCTACATGAAGTGGGTAAAATAACAGTTTCCTGCTTTATCACGATGAACTACAAGGAACACCTGCTTAAAGAATGCCTATGGTTATAAACTAACTAGTTGTAAGGCAAATAAAAATCCAACGCACTTGAGTGGGGTAATTTGGGATGTTTGCTGGGATTGTGGCAGACCCTGATGAAGGTAGGTTTAACGGCAAGGCTTTTGAATAATTGTTTGACTAATACCAATACTTGCTAATTTTTGACTAATACTAATACTTGCCAGAGTTTTCATCTGTAGCCAAGTAGTAGGCCTATTGCTTAACAGTAGACTTTGCTTCACTATGATGGTGAGAGTGCAGGATGCTCTTCTCGCCATCTTGGTGGAATTCCAATAGTAATTGCATGTTCATTAAAACGTAACAAACCATCCTCTATCATTTCACCTATAGATAAGGATGCCATATAATTTAGCAAAGACAAACCTTCGCTCTGGAATGGATATTGCGTTTTGTTTGCATTGGTTGTTGTTATGTATGGGTCATCAAAGTGTCTGAAAAAAATGTCCTATTCCACCTGGGGATTTCAGAGGATCAGGTGTGCCCGAGGACAGTTCGAAAGACCGGCGGTATGTTCTCTTCCATATCACAGCTGATATGTAGGCTGTATCATAATTATCCCAACACAACCGCAAAAACCAACAATGCACCTACACGTCTTTTGAGACACGCACACACACGCATGCGCACGCACATAAACACACACAAAAGGTAAGACGTACAAAGAGTCTACGGCACAGTAGGCTACTAATCCTAACCATTACACGGCTGTACAAATCTAAAGCCAAGTGTGCTAATACATCTTCTTAACCTGGTTTAGCTCGAAGATTAGACGGTTACCTATAGGTGAAAGGTTATAGACAACTATACAAGAGTCAAGTTGACGCAACTTCAATGCAACTAGACTGTGTATATGACCCGCTTACACCAGGCAATGGACACCCACTTTGATTCCTATGGACCATCGGTTGACAAGTTGGGTGAAATAAAACTCCGCTTGCCACGATGTTTATTCACACGGTCTTGCAATAACGTGTGCGGTTGCAAATCATGTATCAGACAGTAACCACAGCAAAGCACACTCAGCTTGTGTGTTTACCTTGCAGCTGTGCCGAGAGCGACTCTTGGTGTTGTTGGTACTTGAGCGCCGTCGCTTCGGTTCTTTTGAGCTGCTTGTGCATCTCGTAGGAAATCATACCCCCGTAGATCATTCCGAACACCACGGTGAGCAGCAGAAGAGACTGGAAAATCCTCCGCTGTCTCCTTGAGCACACCCCGTTCCCCATGTTCAGCCCGCACCCCTCCCCGCGGTCTGCCCCCACAACCCCCGTTTATGCTGAGCAAAACTTCCCCACAACTTTTTACTTTCCTTGTGACGCGAAGAAAGTCACCCTCGGATTATGAGCATGTTCGCATAGAGGAAAATCCCACCGAGGTGCTAGAAACTGATTGTGTAACGTAACACATTCTCACAGCGATCCACATCCAGCGATTTCTCCACAAGTTACTGCTGCGAAGTAGCTGTTCATATGTTCGCTTGAGTAGCCAACACACGTCAAAGTCCTACTCCGCTGAATCGCACATTGGGTCAGGGCAGCGGACTTCCTTGCGACGTCGTTTTCCTTAATCCGACGTTTGCTCTTTCAGTGCAATCATTCAGTAAAGTCTCAAATTGACCGAAAAGTAAAGTCCCCACTCTCAGACACGGCCTCCATAGCACCTTTAATTTGAGATACGTGTCACCTCAAAGCAGCTGCCTGCCAGCCAACTGCTACCCCAAGGAAGTCCCTCCTACCACGAAAGATATTTCCCTATTCCCGCCCTCTGACTAATATTTCGACGTTTTGGTTACTATAGAACTCTGTGAAACTTCGACTCGAATGTGTTAGCGTCGTTTATGTCGGAAGAGTTGTGAAGTTGCTATTTAATTCCCTTCGTCTTTCACAGGGTTTTCTCTCTGGCGCCCACAACTCCAGCACAGACGATAATGATGTGTGTGTTTCTTACCATTCAACTGTTTTTCCTAAATAGGAGAGCCACAGTTATGAGTATATTGTACTTTATTGAGGGTTTTGTACATACGTAGAATAACAACATCAACTATGCTGTACTTTAAACCAACCAATAACATACATCTGTAAAACTCTGACAAATAAAAAGATTTTGTGAAGAGCAATTATATTGCTTTATACCATAGCTACTAAATATGAATAAATTATAAAGCAAATTATTTAGAATATCTAAAATGCCCACGAACCCATTTGAGAGTGAAAAGCTATTAACAGTGATGTAGAAAATTACAATAATTTCGAAACAATACAAAAATACCTTGCAAAAATATTAATTTACAACTCATTGGTATTGAAAGTCTTCTTCACAAAATCCAAAGCAATATTTTTATTTATCATTACCTTAGCTTACAAATAATAATTGTATTTCGCAATAAGATATCAACATCCTCTTATTCTTATCAATGAAATGAGGTTCCAACCTCAAATCAATTTTTTTCATAGTTCTTGTGTAGGACTGAGTTATGTGCATAATTCACTTCTCCAAAATAAACAGGGTACACACAAGGCAAATGAACCACCCCATCCACATAAATGAGGTAGAGACATCTGCTTTCTCGTTCATAGTTATTCAGTAGGCAAGGTCAACTATGACACAATCCCAAAGGTATTTGAAGGTACAAATTAAAATGTAAGAAATTAATAAAGGCACACTATTATTCCCCCAGTGTGTGATGACAAAGCAGAAAAAGTAAACTGTGCAAGGATATTCCAACTATTTGTGATAGTCCATTCTTTACAAGGTTCATGTTACTATACTTTGTTGCTATTCATTGAAATGCTCAAAACCTAAAAATATATAAATAATGTAATGCCGGTGCAGAGTGGATATAAAATGTGATACATGGCTCACAATCGAATCTCCTTAATCTTTGCAAATTCCTAATCACTCTATTCTACTCACTGACTTTTTTTTGCATCTTCAAATGGTGATCAGATAAAGTACAAAAAAGTAAAGCTTTTTTCTACTCACAGCTCCACAGCTCCAGAGACCGACATCAGACATCACACCATTTAAAGCGGAGATTGACAATATAAAAAGTAGAAATCCAATATATAGGTGTTCAGGGCAGCATTACATCGGATGCAATGCAGCCCATGGAATGCACAATTAAAATGTGTTTAAACAAGGCACAGACGAGAGGGGCTTCTGCAGCTTAGCATACAAACACTACATCATAGAAAGCTGGGAGCCATGGATGTGGGCTAAAGACGGCTAAAAGAGAGACAAATGGCATCCAGGTGTACCTGTCCATATCATTGTCAGCCGATACCAAGAATGCATATGACACAATGGCTTGGCCATATGTTCCTGTATGTCAGGTTTTACTCCAGAAAGTGTCTTCCCTGGAGGGGCATTATAAAAGCTGGTGTGTGTGTGTTCAACAGGAGCAGCAGAGAGGACACGGTGTCAAGCCAAAAACACTCAACCATTTCTCTTAATACGTTATATCATGAATAAGTATGAATTAAGTTAATATTGCTATACATGGTAGCCTACTATTAACATCATGAAAGGTAGACATAATATAACTTACACATGACAAAAATACCAGAGCGGTACTTTCCTTACCAGAAATACTTCCTAAATTGACACCAGATTCCAAAGCATTCATTGTCATCCGTCTAGTGCAGATGCAGCATATACTACTATATGGCTTTCTATTGTCAACATTGTCTGGATTTAAACTGACACTGCTGTCTCACCCAACAATCAAAGCTCAGTAAGAGTTTTCAATGGGGGATTCCCATGTCATGTGATATCTGGCATGAAGCATCATCCTTGGGGTGTGTACAATCCCAAAAGAATCAATAAAAGAAGCCGTTAATTGAAACGAGTACACAAATTAAAATAAATACGTCCAAAAGGAAAAGTTCAATACCAGTGTCAAAAAAATGAAATGCTGCATATGCTGTAACAGTCTTAAATAGTTATTGGCATTTTTCAGTACTTGATTGGATTATATAATCCAATCATTGGATTATACAATCCAATCAAGGATTGGAGGTTTGCAAAACCTCCAAATGAATACTATTCAAATGAGGGGTTTTGATAAAAGTTCCCAAAAATGTGCAGGGCACTTTTTTAGCAGTGACATGTGCGTTCCGTTCTTGTGTATTGTTGATTACTGTGTGTGCTATAGGGCCGACAGTTCTTCTTCCTCGTAGAGCAGAGGTTCTACTTCCTGGACTCTGACCAATGAGTCACTCTTCTTAGCCGACTTACTTTTCCTGTACATGATGAACTGCGCCGTCACCTGACAAGGTTAAGGCACAAGTAATCCAGACACACAGAAAGAAACGCAACATGGATTCCTTAGCCACATTTTCTAGCAACATGCTCATAGCAACATAGCAAACCTAATCTGTAACTTTATGGAACTGATTAATTGGCAAAACTGTCAACAAAATTACATACCTATAAGAGAGCCACATAACTTTGTATCCCTAATTATTACGGCCATCTTTGATTCCTAACTATGGCAATATTCGCTTTCTTTCCAAACAGTAACATACTTCACCAAAAAAGGCACAGACAAGGATACAAAGAAATCAAGGACCAGGACTCCAAGGCTACCGATGAGCCAGGGCAGGTGTTTGAGGATGAAAGTCCGTCTGGATCCCTTCAGCGCAGGCAGGACCACGATGACACTCACCCCGTAGGTCCCATTGCCCATCATGGCCAGGGCGAACAGCAGGTAGGACGTCCCTTCTGTTGAGTGCCGCCGGAACTGCAGAAGGAAGGGTTTAAGTTTCAACGATCAGTTTGTTATCTTAATTCTTCTTATAGGCCAGAAATTGAGATAAGCTTGTGCTTAAAAGAAAGAGGAAATGTTCCCCTAACGGGGTGTCGGATCGAAAAACCTACAAAAGATTAATCAGTGAAGGACAAATGGCACTTAAATATCCACTTTGACAGTAACAGAAAATGGATAATTATTCAGTGTCTTACAGTGACATTCTCAGCTCCACCATTCTCCCTTTAATAACCCACTTATAATTAAAATGTAAAAGGTTTTCATTGAATCTATAAAAATTACTATTTAACTCAAAATGGACCCTACAGTCTCTTTAAGTAAACTCTTTCAATGTAAAAAATGGTTTCACCAAATACAACTGCTCCCTAATCAATGCACACCCACACACACACACACCAGTGCAACTGCACGAAGCAAATTGAATGCAACTACATTTGAGACCTAAATCAACGCACCAAATACAATTTGACAGCAAGCCATTTTTGCTGTCAAATTGTGACTGACAGAAACATAGATCACAGTCAGATACACACACACAAACACACACTCTCACACACACACACACTATATTCTATGCTTAACTAAGCATTTGCCATGTTTTGAATTTGAGAGCGAGAGAAAGAATGTAGAATAATCTCCCTTACGTTTTTATGAAGCTGCGGGAAGCGGGAGGAGAGGTAGAAAATGGAAGCCAGGTATCCACAGACGTAGCCAGTCATCTCTACCGTGTGGGACTTGTCATGACTCTAAAGCGAGCGAGCACACAAGACAGAGACTGAGACAGTAATAACAACAATACAGCAATATAATAATACTATAACCATTTGGCCCTACCTGTGTATCTAAGGAGGCATTGTCGTCCGTGATGAGTTTGGGGAGGACCAGGAAAAAAAGGCTGGCAGACCCACACCACAAGAAGCACACCCACTTAAGGAGAGGATTTTCTGGAATACACACACACACACACACACACACACACACACACACACACACACACACACACACACACACACACACACTGAGGAAAAAGAGACAATGCCAAAACGACCACACCCATAATACCCATATATATCAGATTACATATCCAGTGATTAAGGCCACACTGTGGGCCTAAACCAAGCTTGGTAAGTAATATGTGCCGTGTTGATACCAACATGACGAGTCCTTTGGACTGCATGCCTCACAACAACCAGTCCAAGCACAAGACATGCCAAAACTGTTGTTACGACCTGGCAGTAACACAATTATGGTAGAGGGCAACGAGTGAAGGAGAAAGCTTAACGTAATTTAATTTATATTCATAAGGATGACGTGTGATCAGCCACTGATTCCTCCCCTGACCTGCACCCCAACGAGCAGAGAACACCGCCCCCAGCCTCCTAGACCCAGAGGCTTGTTAGATCACTACTACAAAGACACCCGTTTGGCTTGGAGGCGAGGAGCTCTCTGAGTCTATGGTGTACAGCAGCAGGTCACAAATATGTAACCGCACCGACGCAATGTCATTTGTGAGTGGTTTCTTGGTCATTTCCCTCTCTCTGTTATCCCCCTGAAGGGAGATTGTGTCAGGCCCCTTACCCCTGGTAGAGCTGTTCTTGATCTTGTAATAGAGGAACTGGGAGAAGAGGACCATGTCAGTGAACATGTAGAACACCACTGTGACCATCTGAAAGAGAGGGGAGGACCACACTGAAGCCCATACACTCACAATCACATTGCATTTGTATATCCCATTAGTCAATTACATTTATCTGAGGACTATGCTGAATTACCGAAGATCTTGGCTATATATCGGATATATAAACATTCAGACTTGGTTGTATATTGAACATATGGCTTGTACATCGCGATGTCACATTGCAATGACTGCCTCCATTTGGGAAGCATAGGAGCAATGGAATGTTAGCTATAATGTTGGTATTAAGGTTTTTCTGGTCATTGTTTAGAAATTATTTCTGAAATGTTTTATCATTATGGGGAGACATTGTTGTGTTTGAGACTGCCACAACCTTTCTCATGTGAGAAGCAACGTTTTCATTAGCCTAGGTTACGGTATACCTACATTGATCTAGGATTTTACAGTAGCCTACTACAACTCTCTTGAGTCCTCTCAATATGGTGGAGTATCACCAACAAAAAATCCCTTGATTCATTCAGATGAACAAGCCCTATATTGATATGAAAAGCTAAATCCACTGACAATGTGGTAGGTCAAATAGGTACAACACAACTGGCCATTAGCTGAAGAGGAATGTTCACCAACCGGTTTACCTGTATGGGCAGCTGGCTAGTAAGGTAGCAGCCAGCGAAACTGGTGAGGTCTCCACTGAAGAGAAAGAACAGGAATCCAAAAGACATGGCCTCTTCCACTTTACCATTACGGTTGGCCTCGTAAACCTGACTGTTATACAAGAGGAAAACAGAAAATGGTGAGAAGCCTATAGCCTGTGTAAGTATTGCCAAAGTTGTTTAAAGTATGCCTATAATAGTATACGTGTCATACATTTAATGAACTCACGGCAAAGTGGATAGAAGAAAACAGAACATGGATATCAGTCCTATGATTACGCTCCAGTACTCCCAGACGTTGTCCACACATTCCTCCAGCAGGTACAGGATCCACTCCGTCCCGTTCACACAGAACGGTCCACTCAGGGTCGGGTTGCTGAAGTTCGTTCCTATGGCCACGTCTCCACCCTTCCCGGGGAAGCGGGTGGTCGCCATGGAGGAACCGGATGGTCCTTGTCCGTGATTCGCAGAGGAAGCCGAAGGATGCGGTGCGAGGAAAAGTTTATGTTTGATTCCTCAAAGAATGTCGTAGGTGTACAGACTGTTGTGGTACAGTCTGCTGCCACTAGACCAGTTGTCATTTGAGGAGTCTGCAAAATGGTAACACAGAATAGAACAACACAATTCAAGGCATGACGGATCTGTAATCGAATGCGAAACGTATCTGGGATGAATATGCCAACCCTGTTGCAGGTGGCCCTATAACAACCACTAAGGGGAAATAAAACGACAATGTCAAGTCGGCGGACAACCGCGCTACAATCGTAATCACACAATCACAATGTTGCAAACACAAAAAAACGGATTCAACGTGACCCGGATTAGGTGCTAACCGTATATACAAACATCGTTAAATCCTATAACCACCTAACATTAATACAATGTTAAATAGGATACACTCGGATAATATTAAAGAGCCGTTGAAACAGACACAAAGGATGTGCTATGCATAAACGAAAATCGTTTTGATATCTGACCTGACTCGTCGGACTTCTCTCCGCAGTAGTGCAATGTTTTCTGCCATCTTTACACATTAAACTAAAGCTCGTTTATGGCAGGAAGGTAGCGGACACAGTAATGTTTTTATTTTGACCAGCTGATACTAAACTGAATCCCTCCCATCTTCCATGGCACTCTACACCCATGAACGGCACAAATCTTTCACTTCCGCTTCACTCGGAGTCAGAGGATTTAGCACCATCTACTGTTCAACGGTATAACTACAGTATAATAAAACAAAACGTTGTATCTATCTATCTATCTATCTATCTATCTATCTATCTATCTATCTATCTATCTATCTATCTATCTATCTATCTATCTATCTATCTATCTTTCTACCACACTGTCTCTTGATCTATCTGTCTCTGTGTGTGTATGTCTCTCTCTCTCTTAATCTATCTCTCTATCTACCTATCTATCCATCGATCAATTTATCTATCTATCTATCTATCTATCTATCTATCTATCTATCTATCTATCTATCTATCTATCT
>OOFG01093906.1:0-11488 GCA_900323295.1 Molva molva | reverse complement strand
GCTTGTTTATGGTATGTCCCTTTTCTTTTTTTAACTAATATTACATACATGCAAACATGCATATATGCATACATACATACATACATACATACATACATACATACATACATACATACATACACACACACACACACACATACATACATACATACATACATACATACATACACACACGCATGCATGCATACATACATACATACATACATACATTATACTTTAGTAAACAATAAACAAATACAATTATTTGTTAATTAATTGCTTATTTTTTTTTTATTACGTGTTCACTTCCTTATAATAGAGTGGAGTCTCCTGAATTGTATCTTAAGAAGAACAATTTCAGACATCTGGTATTTGCCTCAAGAGTTATTTAAGTAACCACAAAATACTTTCTTTTACCTTTTAAGCACTTGTCCAAGCCAAGACATTTACTATCCCTCTGTGCACGGTCATTCTTTTTGTGTATGTCTGTCATTTTGTCTGGTTTCTCAGTCTGTCCGTCTGGTTTATCGTACTGAACTGGCAGGCAGCGTCTTCAAAACGATAATACCATAATCTTCTGTATTTACAAGAAGATTGACAAATTGTTACGGCCGCCTACGACTGAGGAATAGAATGTGCATGAAATAGTATGTTAATAATGTTTTAATATTTATTTTACATTTAAATTGATAATTGTTCATCATTTTACAATGAAGATGATGATGATGCTGCTGGTGATGATGATGATTAATTATGGTTATTATTGACCTTGGGATTTCTGTTTTTCTACACAGTCTTTGGCACTGCCCCGCATCTACCCCTGACGTCACACTTCCATAAACTAAATATGGCGACCTCCATGGAGCTGAGATGCTGGGGAGGTGACTGGGGATTGCCTTCTGTTCACGCTGAATCGCTTGTTGTTTTGGTAACTATGACTTTTTATTTAACATTGACAACATAATCTCCATCCCCTAAACTATATTTTATATTCATCTGACAAAGCGTTTTCTTCGACTTCCTTGAGTTAGCTTTTATGCTAACGCTAGTTATGATGTACAGCGGTAAAATAAATGGATTCATTCTGCAGCTGGTTGTCTGGATGTCAGAAGCGATGATAATGAAATGAGTAGCGTCTGCTCCTAGTCCATGCTTCGCTGATGGTAAAGAACACACCCGTGGTTTACATTAAAATTACCCTTGAAGGTCAAGTCCCTGATTTTTTTTAATTTCAGAATGGGGTATTTCCACACAGGGCGGCCAAAGATCAAGTTAATGGGCATTTACTTGGCTTGCTGTTTCTTTAACTGTTAGGGTGCAAGACCGTTTTTATGTATCTAAACTAGGCTGACACTTTTCTTTGCCATAACGATAACTCGGTTGCTACCTACACATGTATTGGAACATCTGCACATCAGTATGATAAGGGCTTAACGTTACTCTAACTTACTTCTACTGGAACCGCTTCCTTGTGCCAAGTCTGTATGAGACATATTCTTCACAATAATGAAACTTGCGGTGCACTTTTGACACGCATACAAAGTAACAATCATGTCAAACAATATTTAACAAATCCGTATATCTTTTGTGAGCTTTACGTCAATTTATGTCAATTAAATGTGACCTTAATGCTGTTTTCTGCTGTTAAACAAACGTTTGTACATAACAAATCTCTAAATCTCTTCAAAAAAGTATCTCATCTGGAATAACCATTACAAAGTTGTTTTCTTTTACTTCTTGTACAAGGCATACTGCAAGTTCTCGGGGGCAAATGTCACAGTTTCTCCGATAGATTGGACATGGAGAACTTTAACAGGTAGGCAGGCTACCTGTTAGCCAGAATAACTATGAATCATACTTTCTAGATGACAATACAGTACCCAATATTATAGGTAATGGAAAAGTTATTATATTGAACAGAAATTGTAGCATTCTCACACAAGCTGTAAAATGCAAGATCTTTTCTCAAGTTCTGTTTATCCTGGAAAATTGAAAAAAGTATGACATTCCCTGCATGGGATATGGTCTCCATCTATTCTGTAGTGACAACCCCAGAGCTGGTGTGTGGAGACTCCACAGTGACAGAGCCGGCTGACATTCTCAACTTCCTGAGGAAACAGGTTCGACTCTGTGCCAAGTCTGCTCTCATTCCCCGGGCACAAATCATCAAGTTACCAGAACCATTTCAAAGGGCCGTGAGATCCACAGTTAACCTTTTTCTTTCTTTTTTTTACGTAGAGGTTTAACGCTGATTATGAGCTGACGGCTAGACAAGGTGCTGACACCATGGCCTACGTCGCGCTGGTGGAGGAGAAGCTGCGGCCGGCTTTAGTAAGAATAACCTCTCTCTGTCTTCTCTCTTCTGTCTTCTCTCTCTCTCTCTCTCTTCTCTCTCTGTCTTCTCTCTTCTGTCTTCTCTCTTCTTGATCTATTGAGTGGTCCCCGTGTGGAGGAATATTTGCCAGTAACCAGTGTTTGCGTTCTATTCGTGACAGTTGCATACATTTTGGGTGGATGCGGAAAACTATGCTAATCTGACGCGGCCGTGGTTCGCTTCCCGCTCGCCATTCCCTCTTAACTTTCTGGTCCCCAGTCGCCATGCCAACAATGCCCTGTCCCGCATCCTGCTGAGCAAAGTGGAGTCGCCGCTGTACTCCATCACAGAGGTGGAGGGAAAGGTAAACAGTACAGATTCTTTCTGCCTTCACAGTGTGTTCCCGGTTTTGGCTGCCCCCTGTCTGTGTGTTTTTATAACTGATGTTTCCTGGTCCTCCACCAGCTCTACAGCGACGCTAAGGAGTGTCTGAATCTCCTCTCCCACCGTCTGGGAGGAGACAAGTACTTCTTTGGAAACTTGTACGTTTTGTGCATAAATATTTTTTTAATGCATGTATCACCATGTACTGGCACATATTTCCCTTCTATATGAATGTTTTATTAAATCATTTTTTTATTTTGGTTGTTGTCGACCCTGCAGGCCATCGAGCCTGGATGCCTTCGTGTTTGGTTTCATGGCTCCGCTCCACAAGGCGACTCTGCCCAGCAGTCCCCTGCAGAGCCACCTGCGCCAGCTGGCCAACCTCACTAGCTTCATCGACAACATCCTGGCTGTGTACTTCAGCGGCAGCCGGCCCGGTGAGGCTCCCACGCATGTCTCGACGCACACCACCTCCCTTGGGAAGCGTCTGTACACTCTGATGGGCTTTGCACACACACACATTAGCAACCGGGGAGAGACGATGGTGCTTGGTGAGCACACATAGCTGAACCAAACTCACATTTTCCATCCTTTCCCTCTGATGAAATGTTCTTTTGTGTTCCTTTCGGCCGCACCCCTTGTTTTCTATGTGTTTTTTTTTTTTTTTACGTTTCTACTGCCCAATGACCTAACTCCACTTCCTGTCCAACTAACTCCTCCCCATCTCTTGTCCTTCTCTACGGCTGTCTCCGAACTCCTCTCTCCCAGGGTCTCCTGTGCCCATGCAGGAAACGGTGGACCCCAACCTCCAAAAACTAACACAGCTCGTAAACAAAGAGTCCAACTTGATAGAGAAGGTGCATCCGCTTTTTCTATTTTTAACATTTATGCTCTTTCACTGCGCTAGTTTCGGCTTTGCCTCTTCGGCGTCTCGTGCTGCATGCCCCAGGAGCACGCAAGGCTCCCACGTCTACAGATACGGTGTCTATTCTGTGTTGTTTTGGGACGACGTTCCGTCACTTGATGTTTACGGTTCCCATTGTGCTATGCAGATGGATGACAACCTCCGCAGCAGCCCTCAGCACAAACCACGCAGACCAGAGCCTTAACCATGTCTGGCCAATGAGGGGAGCTCTACGCCTGCCTATTCTTTGACCCTAGAATCCAGCCTAATGAATGTCAAATGAAAACCCCTGCACATGAAAAGATGCTGTGATATAAATATATATATATTATATATATATTTTTTCTTTTTAATCTGATATAAAACGTTCCCAAGAATAGTATCTTATGTTCAAATATTAGATGAGAACCGGTCATTGAACTTGTGTTCTGGGTGGAATATGTGTGCATACCTGTTAGAATGATGCTTATACAGACATATTAAGGGAATGCTTATGCAGTAAAGATGATGATCTATTTCAGGGATGTTGAATAGGCAAAATGCATGTGATTGATGTGGTAAAGGAAGGAATGGTTGCTGTGGTATTAAATGAGAACACTGCAGAAGGTTCAAAGGAAAACCACAGCAAATATAAAGTCCAGTGAGGGTAATGGTGGCGCGGGTATTGGCCTGTACGCAGTCTCCTAAGAGGGCCGGTTATACTAATTTACTGTTCATCCATTTTTGTTTCTTTTCTTCTGTGCAATTCAAATATTCTCAATTTGTCCAACCGAGATCCACCCATATTTCTCCCGAGACAAAAGATTATTGTTGACCATATTGATGGTGTTTAGTATCAATGTAATCACTACCTTTACCACTGTCCTACATTATCAAATCTTATGCACCAAAGATATGCACCAAAACTGTTCATCCATGTGCAGAGGTTTAAAATCCTGGTTATTTTGGAACACCCCTCCCGAAAGCCATTGAACATAAGCTCTGTAAATAAAGTTAAATTAGTCTTTTACAGGTTTCATGTACAGTAGGTAGAAAAGCATACATTTGGGATGAATCAATGACTTGATTGATCCCTCCCAATGCTTGATACAGTTGTAAATACTTCAAATAAGTTAAGTTATTTGTAAATGACTCCTAAAATCTGTAATTATTTTCTCAAACAGGGCTAATGTGCAAATAGCGAGGCTGTTATTGTTTGCCTGTTCTTATGTTTTGTTGAATGCACTGTGGTAAGTCAATGGCCTTACAATTGTGCTTAGCATCTGGCAACTAGGCTATATTTTGTTATTACAATTGTACTTTGAGTCAGATGTTTATTTCCCTAAGGGACAATATATCCCTGCTGAAGTGCTTCAGCAGGGATATATTGTCGACTTATTGCCTACTTCAATGTATTTTGTTCTTCACATGTCTCTTGCTGTGCCTGTTGAATTGTCGCCTTGAATGACGTAAATACTGCATTTCCTTTGAGAATGCCTCTCGAGTTCCTTTGTTGCAATTCACTCTACAATCTCTCCAATGCTTTGTAAATAGCACTGTGAGATGAATCGATACAATATTCAGAAGTCTCATGTTTGACCTGCGTATGCTGTGATGGCTTTGGTGTGTTTCCATTTCAGTTCCTGCAGGTTGAAAGAATAATCATTTGGTAAAGACTGACAGAGTTCTCTTCATAGAGATCATAAATAATTGTGTGTGTGAACACATTCCCTTTAACAGCACTGTGTCCTGGGATGGAGAATGGGGTTGGGTTATGTAAAGGAACATTGTGGTTCATAAAGACAGCATAGGTACTATGGGACTAATGACTTGGTCATTATGCAAAAAATCCTGTGAGGTTGCCATTCATTGTGTCTGTCATGACCATGTCTGCTATTTATGTTATACTGCTTGTTAATATTTACTTTAATATCATTGCGATATGAATATAATAATAAAACCATGCCAATGTCAGAAATTTGCTTTTCAATTAAATTATGCAATCCTATAAAACAATAGTTTTACAGTTCATAACAAATTATAAGAAGCTATTTTCCACCTATCCACCTGGTCTAATGAAAGGAAACAAAAAAACAGATACCCAAATGATCTTGGACGTTGGAAGTTTTAAAACATCCAACCAAAATGACTTCAGGGGAACCTTGCCTGGGGTCCCAGTCACTGCAATGAGAAACGTGTGCAAATGTCCAGAAATGCCTGATGTGCAGCCAGGAAGTCTGTCTGTGGTCAGACAATCTGTATGAATAGCCAGCAGTTGTTTTCTAATAATCTGCAGGTTTTTAATTTATTTCCAACTAATTTAACTTTATTTTTGCAATGTGGGATAGATTTATATTTTTATTCATAATTTAGAATGGACAAAAAGTTGTGTGGCCTTCTAGTGGTAAGCATATTAATTATGAATTGATGTAGGCCCTTATATGTGCATTTGCTTTGGTAGAAACTAGGGGAATTTAAACCAATTTGTTTATTCAAGTTTATTCACTTTGGTTGAGCAAATACAAAAATAATTCCTTTCTTTCAAGTCGAGTTTGACAGTGGATTTAGTAAGGGTTTTCATTTACATTACAACAGAGTTTGAAAGTAAACTTGAGAACAAAACGTAAAGTGGGTCTGTTTACAAAGGTTATTTACACAGAGCAGTGACCTATTCACAATATGAAATACGGATCATGTGCTACAGCATCACAATAAATTACTCACAAATCTCACAAAAGTGAGCGTTTGGTATTTGACATTCATCTATGGCTAAACATTGAGATTTCACTCATTATTGATCGTTCTATGAGGGGAAGAAGCATAGTTAAAACAGAAGTTGTGTGTAAACAATTATTTCATTAGGAGAGTTAAAACACCATCTCACCTGCATCCATTATAGTAACAAAAAAGCATGGTAGGAAGAATAAAAGTAGACCGTATATAATGTATTCTACTTCAATTCTACCAAAAACTGACAGGGATATTCTCTATGAAGAATTCGAAAGCAAACAGAACTCAATACGGTCTTATTTCAAACAGTTATGAATCAGTGATGTAAATGTAGGCTACTTACTTCTTTGTTTCATATTTACACACAGGGTAGGTTAACAGAATAACCTTGAATATAGAATAGAATATTCAAAAAATAAACGATTTAGGAATAAAATAAACAATTTAATTTAGCGTAATCTAATCCATTTAGTAAAGGGAAAGGGGGTCGTGATTTAGGTTTACTGCTTGTACTGCATACGCCATCGTACCTGCTGACTTCATAAGTCCTGGTCTGAACAATGCGGAGTCCAATGTTTCCATTGGTACCATGAAGAATGACAGCTCAGCATGGCAGCTAGCTGTGGTTGGCAAACGCTGGCACCTCCAGGGCCATGCTGATGGCCAGACTGCCGGGCTGCTCCAGGCCCAGAGTGGGATGGCAGGGCTGGGCGAAGCGGTGGCTGAGACTCCCTAACAGCTGACCACTTTGGGCATTGTAGAAGGAGAGTCGGCCTTGCTGATAGTCCATTAGAGTGCCCACTCGCTCTGGCATCTCAATCACCACCACGTCAGACGTTACCCCATTATGGAGCAACCGATACCCACAACTGAAGAGACAGGCAGAAGGAAAGATGAACACATACTGATGCTAAAATATTTATATTTTATAATGAAATAAGTCAGGATAATGGCATACCTGGATGCTGTGGGGGTGCATTGCAAACACCATGACTTGCTGTTTTGCCCCAGTGGGCTGCTGCGATTGGCTGTTTCGTACGCTACTCCCACCCTGTACGCAGCACAGCCAGTGACCACCGTCTCCCAGTAGTATCGTCCCCGTGCTGGCAATAACTCACCCAGAATGGTCGGGAACCTATCACACACGCACGTACGCACGCACACACGCACACACACAGGTTTAAAAATAAAAAGAGTAACCATAGTGCAGAGATACTGAGAGTGTATTTAGTTCACTGTAGGTCTGTGTTTTATCAATATTGTTATCAGTATCAGTATAAGAGTGTGTTTAACTCACTGTGTGTCTGAGGGCTATGTATTATCATGATATGAATGCGTTTAACTCTCTGTGGATCTGAGGGCTGTGTTATACCATGATAAGAGTGTGTTTAACTCACTGTGGATCTGAGGGCTGTGTAACACCATGATAAGAGTGTGTTTAACTCTCTGTGGACCTGAGGGCTGTGTAATACCATGATAAGAGTGTGTTTAACTCTCTGTGGATCTGAGGGCTGTGTGTTATCATGATATGAATGCGTTTAACTCTCTGTGGCTCTGAGGGCTGTGTAATACCATGATAAGAGTGTGTTTAACTCTCTGGATCTTAGGGCTGTGTAATACCATGATAAGAGTGTGTTTAACTCTCTGTGGATCTGAGGGCTGTGTAATACCATGATAAGAGTGTGTTTAACTCTCTGTGGATCTGAGGGCTGTGTAATACCATGATAAGAGTGTGTTTAACTCACTGTGGGTCTGAGGGCTGTGTAACACCATGATAAGAGTGTGTTTAACTCACTGTGGGTCTGAGGGCTGTGTAATACCATGATACGAGTGTGTTTAACTCACTGTGGGTCTGAGGGCTGTGTGTTGTCGTGCGTGCTCAGATCATAGCGGACGGTGGTCAGGTCCTCTGACAGCTCCAGGAGAGGGTGAGCTGAGGCCTTCACCAAACGGAATCTCGTCCCTGAGATACGAAACACAACACCGATTTAGAAACAAGATATTTAGACGTATGAGGAAGCTTAGGTCGTGGGCCACAAACGACGTGGAATAAACGACTATAGAGTGTGGAATATGAAACCCAGGGTGGAGATGTGCCTGCTAAGGGCGCTAGTAAGTGTGCTGCTTTACCCTTGGTGGATATCAGGGCAGCCTCGCTCTGTTCGCTGCTTCCGGCTTCATTCACTGCTTTGATGTAAAACAGGTAGTTCTCATTGGGCTGCAGAAGAACTTTCTGCTCGGCGCCTTCGATACCCGAGATAGACCTACATGCACAGCGCAGACCAACGCACAACGCAGGCATACGCACATACACACGCGTGCACACACACACACACAAAGAACACAGCGATTATTCAGAAAGTGCCACATACATTTCAGTCCGACGAAACATCCCGCTAAATGTGCATTAAAATTAAAATTAAAATTTGTACAATAACTTTCGTCATAACTTTTGGTCTAGTACTCCAGGCAGAATGACACCGTCAATTCACATAACGAAACAGTTTCACATACTACCATGGTGATCGTAGATCGTACTGCTCACCTGAGACCCTCCCCTTCCAGCTCGTACTGGCGGCAGTACTCCAGAGTGTAACTACAGCCAGGGGACAGGTGATCTGAGGCCCAGCGTAGCGTGGCCAAGCCCCACAGCACACTGCAGTTCCCTGGGTCAATCACTGGCACAGAGGGGGCTGCCCGGTCAACCATGTGGGGGAGAGAATGGAAATCAACACGGTGTGATGATAATACGTGCTGCCACTATAGGGATTCATTCAGTCTCAAATTCGAACTGAGTTGGTTGTATTCGGGATTCAGACTGTATTCGAAATGATTGCCAGTCCACAGAGCAAAGATTCCAGACCCCAACTTGGAGACTACTGAACACTATTCATGTTAATAATCAGCATATGGTGGCATGGTGTGTATTGTAATCAGTTGGGAAAAACTTGCCAATATAATTTCGAAGACAGAAGCGCCAAAGACGAATAGAGTGCCATCAAGTATGACAACCAAAGATATTCATTCAATTAAAAGAAAATCATGAAAAACAATTTTCTACATACTATATAGTATATATAAAAATAAAATGATGGTTATTTCCATAACTTCCAGACCTGAACCAAAACCCTGTGTTATGAATTATGAATATCCAGGTTATAAGATAGGATGAACCTGGTACATTGGGATGATATGAACTGACCCGTGCTGAAGGCTAGCCGCTCACTGGGCAGAGAACAGCCGGAATAGTTGACAGCCATCACCCAAACCCGGTAGGTCTTGTTAGGCTTCAGCTCCTCCAGCACACAGTAGCTCTCCTTGACCGTCACGCGGTACTCCTCAGACACCGCTGGGGGAGAGAACCAGAGCGGTTGTATGTAGGCTACTAATACCCGAGCCTACCGTGTTGTCTTAACATCTCCTGCAGCAGTATGTAGTTATGTAATTGTTACGCGATACCTCCTTGAGGGTCGTCCTCGATGCAGTAGACCTGGAAGCAGTCTATGATGTCCCCGGGGTTCACGTTCCAGTAGACTGTGACACTGGTGCTGGTGGCAGAGCCTGGCTCCTGGGGTTGTAATGTGGGTTTCAGGGGCACTAGGGTTCGGACCAAGACACGGTTGTTTGCACCATATATGTATGTATATATACAAAAAAAATATCCTTAGACAAAGCTGTTTCTGGGGCCTGTGGCACCTACCCGGGATTCCCTTGCGTTGTTTGAGGTGTGCGCTGGAGTTGTTGCCCTTGGTGTAGTTCTCAAACACCAGCAGGCCTTTGGGACCCAGCTCCAGAGACATGGCGCTTTTCAAAGCTGCCTTCAACCTGATCACACAAGCACAGCGTTGGTACGCTAGAACACCCTCGACGTTGGCATGCAACTTCTCATGCTCCACCACAATGAAAGCGCGTTACCTTTTCTCAATGTCTTCGGGTGACTAATGGAAGAGCACAGTGAAGAGAGATGGATCAGAAATGAGTCATCAATGACAGTCCTCAACTCAATGGTCGGTGATGACCAATATCTCTCTATATAAATAAGGTTTTGAGATATCCAGGCATTTGGATCCACTGGACCAACTCACCCGGGCCTCAGTCTCAGCCTCCCGGGAGGTGGTCTCCAGAATGCCCTTGGCCGAGTCAATGTTCTCCTGGGAGGAGACGATCTGGTCGTAGAGCTGCTCCAGCTTGGCCTTCTTCTCCTCCTCCATGCTGAGAGACATGCCGTTGTACTGCTCCATCACCAGGGCCATCATCTCCTCGTTCTGGCTCTGCATGCTCTCCTCGATCTCAGCACACTGGTCCTGGAGCAGGGGAGAGGAGGAGAATAGGAGCATTGGGGTTGTATCCTGCTGTCTGACATACCTAGATTGCTTAATAAATCCCAAAATGTCTAAATCTAATCTTCAGTCAATCAATCAGTCAATCAGGGATTAGGTTAAGGGAACGATAACATAGCGAGGAAATTGCAACCATAAACTCAAACACAGTGGCTCTTATTGTATTCATTTTTATCTTGTAAAGGCTTCAAGGGGAGTCATTTGCACTGCGGTACCTCCACAGAGTTGTAAGCTAGTTCCAGCTCTGAAACCAGGTCCTCAATGTTCTCTGACCTCGCCTGCAGCTCAGAGATCCAATCGCTCAGCTTCTCCTGTTACAGAAGAAGGGGAATTTACAGGCGCACAATCACAGTTCTACATACCGTGACCTTTTCTCAAAATGCACATGCAACGTTTGACTCCACGTGTGATCGTTGTTCAGAAACGTTGTTGATGCCAGGGTACTGTGGACATTCCCTACAAGAGGGAGTCATATTGCAGAAATCTGAACATTGGCACCCACCCATCCAGCTCCCCCTTCCTGGCCTACTGAATACCAGCTCACAGACATTGATCTAGGTAGGTCATGTTGTGGCCACTCTGTCTCTCTCTGCTCCTAAAGTCAACCCTGCTAATCTCCAGCAGCAACGTGTTTACGCGTTTATTTGTTAGCTATGTGAGCATTTCATTGTGTGTGTGTATGTGTGTTTTTGTGTGTGTGTGTGTGTGTGTGTGTCTGTGTGTGTGTGTGTGTGTGTGTGTGTGTGCATGTGTAGATGTGTGAGAAAAAAATACTATGTTGTCTGGCCTGCATATATAAATATGTGGAATACAGTATGTGTCATTTTGAGAAAATCAACATTTGTATGCAAAAATGGT
>OOFG01093903.1:0-10045 GCA_900323295.1 Molva molva | reverse complement strand
GAGAGAGAGAGAGGCAGAGAGAGAGAGAGAGAGAGGCGAGAGACAGAGAGAGAGGCAGAGAGGAGAGAGAGAGAGAGAGAGAGAGAGAGAGGCAGAGAGAGAGAGAGAGAGAGGCAGAGAGAGAGAGAGAGAGAGAGAGAGAGAGAGAGAGAGAGAGAGAGAGAGAGAGAGAGAGAGAGAGAGAGAGAGACGGAGAGAGAGAGACAGAGACGGAGAGAGAGAGAGAGGCAGAGAGAGAGAGACAGACAGAGACAGAGACAGACGGAGAGACAGAGAGATAATGAGGGAAGAAAATGAGGGAAGATGGACAGGGATAAAGACAAGGAGAATCTAGCAAAAGGTTTTTTAACACATTGCGAGCATAATGAAAAATAATGTGATTCCAATGAAAACGTTATTATTAATATTAATATCGTTATTATCAAACCTTGAGCTTGCTAGCAGCGATACAAATGTTTAGAGAAGGTACAACATGTAGACAACTGCATTACATGTGTAGGACATGTCTCATCTTAAACGGTATTCTAATCAATATTACCGTGTGTGGATCATCAGTAGCTCATTGCAATTTTTACACACAATAAATATTCACAAATAATATATAAGAATACACACTAAAATCCACTATGGCTTGTCTTTACCAACCAAGCACAGAACCGTTGATGAACCAGAACCCTGTGCGTATCTTTGGATGCATTTCTTTGTGTTGACTGGATTTGGTGGCAAGATGTGCCCTAAAATAGGTTGTCCTTCCTTGGTTTCCCTGTGCTCTCCCTGAGGTGAAAATGGTCCATATATCTAAAGGTTGATAGTTGCGTAACAATGGCACACACGACACATTTTGGCACAAGAGAACAAAATTGCTAGAAAGTGTGAAGAAAAAAACAAGAAACAGGACTATGACATAAATATGGGACAGGTCAGCTACACCCTGGAAACAAAGCAACCAATACAATGGGGTGATGCGTCAGGTCTAGGATGTGGAGCACGAGATATAGACCATGTTTTGAGGAGCTGGACAGAACTGACACGAGCCAACAGACAACGACCAAATGGCAGAGGGCATAATTACCACGCTCATAGGTGATGGCTGAGGACGGAGGACAGTAAACAGCAAAAAGGCAAAGAAAGGGAACAGAGGAAAAGCCAGTAGTCAAATAGTGATTTAAAAAGCTCTCAACGGATTCAAAAAATATCAAATAATTCTTACAAATCAACTGGTAAAAAAAATAATTTATAGAAAAACTGGTAGCACTTTATAACAAATTTCCTTAGCAAGCCAGATGATGATGTATTAACAAACAAAAAAATTAATTTGTTTGATTGTTTTTCATCATTAGTAACAGAAATAGTTAAACATTTTTAAAACATGCTAGATGTAAATCAACATAAAATCTTTACTAACTTATTTTTTATCATTAAACCATAAGCTGTGAATAACGTATTTAGTATCCAAGAATGATTTGACAAATCATAAATAATCATACAAATTGACAACCAAAACCCAGTTAATGTAGGTCCATCTACTAGCATAAGCAAATGTTTAATTAAGAAACCTTTTTTTTTGCTATCTATTGTCTTATTAATAGAACCCAAATCTTGATATTGATTAACTAATAATATGAATAATTACCTATGAAGCTTGAAATTAATATATTAATGGTTAATGGTTTTAATAATGAATGCATTTAGCAACTATTTCAATGTTTAAGCGGGGGCAAAATATATCAAAACTTTATTTCCTTTTCTGGCTATCTGTAATCCAGAATAGCGGCTGTGCATAACACACTCTCCTTTATGAGACAAAGAAACCTCACTTTGTTCTCATTCTCAAAGAACGGGTGTAACTAAAGTAAACTAAAGCTTTCTCTTCGCTAGTGCTTCTGTGCCTCTTCAGGTGGTGTGGGTGAATTGCGTGTTCGTTTTTCTTCACATGCTTGTGAATAGAGCTAGTGCTGCTCTTAATTAGAGGTGGGAATCACAGTAACTCACGATGCAATACTATCACAATACGATACGTTGCCCGCGATAACGATGGTATCACGATGCAGCGATTCTGCGATACTCGATACATTGCACGACAATCATCTACGGTACATCAGGATATCTGTGTAACTAGAAGCATAATCAATTTGTTTTATGTAAATCTGGAGACATTTCACTGTTTATTCTGCTTATCAACAAGCAAAACAAACTTGTTTTTTATGTAAACCTGGGATATCAGTATAAATAATATAAATACATATTTTAGACTCGTTATTTCATATCTTGGTTCCTGTGTTTGAAGCATTTGGCGAAAACTTTTCTTTTCGACTAAGCTGTACGATGATACGAACAAGGTGGCTAAGCATGTTCCTCGAGTTGCCCGTGTACTTCACTTTCACGAGACACTTCTTGCAGGTCGCTGAGTCTTTATCCACTCTGTTTGTACCATCACTGTTGTAAGGCCGAAGTGGGCCCAGACTTTGGACTTGAAATTGAACGGTGCCTCTCTAAGTCGCCTTCCCTCACTGTGCGCACTGTCCGTCATTTTTCCCCTGTGAGTTTCTTCTTCCTCTTCACTGCGAGTTTCCCCTCATTCATCTGATAAGCACCCCCACCAGCAGTCATGAGGAGGGACTCTGGCAAGTCAAATCAAGAGGGATCCGTGTAGAGCGCCTGCATGTTTTGATAAAAAATATCGATATTTGGTGCCATTGTATCGATTACGTATCGCAAGAGGAAGCAATACAATATATTCCCGTATCGATATTTTGTCCCACCCCTATTGTTAATCTCATAAAAAATGTGCACAATGTACAAAGCACCTTTTTGGTTTTCTGAGATTCGAGGCCGTGTGTCCTACAAAACCTCTACACTGAAGCTCTACACTGAAGCTCTACCGTAACCAAGTCGGACTCGGAACAATGACTGCATTCGAAGGAGACTGATGTCATTCATGTAGCAATTATTTTATATTGTAGTTGAGCTTATTGAAGCTTTATTAATAAATAAACATTTATTTTAACAAACTGACTCGTTTTAGAAATTAAAAGGATTCAATATATTTACGCTTTTCTGCTGCAGCGGAGCCCACTTGGCGTTCTTTGAGGAGAACCCTGTATAGATAGAGACCAGCCTTTCTCCAAGTGAGGTCCGCGACCCCTAGCCCGCGACCCCTAGTCAGCGGCCCCTAGCGACGACCCCTAGCCAGCGACCCCTAGCGACGACCCCTAGCCAGCGACCCCTAGCGACGACCCCTAGCCAGCGACCTCTAGCGACGACCCCTAGCCAGCGACCCCTAGCCAGCGACCCCTAGCCAGCGACCTCTAGCGACGACCCCTAGCCAGCGACCCCTAGCCAGCGACCCCTAGCCAGCGACCCCTAGCGACGACCCCTAGTGACCCCTAGCGACGACCCCTAGCGACAACCCCTAGCAACCCCTAGTGAGTAGCTTTGGTCAGATATCATGTTTTAAAAAGCGTTTCTCAAACTGTCTCGAGTGACCCCAAATTAGGGTGACCACATTTTCAAACCCCCAAACTGAGACCCTTGAGGGTGCCTTTTCAGCAGACGAAAAATGATGGCACAGAACATGATTAATGTCTGTAAGTGCTGAAAACAAGTATAATATTACTATTATTATTTTAATTGTGGTGAAAACCAGGACAATTTGGTAGTGAATGTTGATAACCGGGACATCTGAGTGTTTTACAGATATTTGTGGGGGCTCCGGACACCCAGCTTGAATTGGCCGTTTTGTGGTGTCGGACTCCAGCAATGTAGCGGACCGTTTTGAGACATTGCCTACTTAACGTAGCTATGGCAGTTTAGAGATGATGATGATATGTCATATCTGATATGATATTATGTTTTACATCAAATGATGAGCGGGAACTTTGAAAGGAAATTTGGATTGAAGCTTACGGTTAGCCTACGGATCACGGATTGTGCAAAATCTCACCAGTTAGCATATTAACGATCAAACTGACAAGATAATGGATGGGTGGGTTAAGACGGGGTCAGTTAATAAAAGAAAATCAAGTGAAACCTCTGGCTCTGAGACAACAGGCAAGGTGCAACGACTCAATACAAGTGGTTCGGCGAGCATTGCCGTTGAGTCTGTGGATGGCCTAGATGCCAAAGACCCTCCACAAGGGGAAAAGGGGAACAGTACCATGGACAACGGCCTTTCCCCAAAAGACAAGCACTTGGAGAAGTCGTGGACAATCAGTATTATCCAGCACACCTGCTGCATTATTACCAATGGGGAACACCTGCCGGCCATGAGGCCACAAGAGAGTTGGCCAGCTACAAAGGGAGAGAGAACCCCTGAAGAGGAACCCCGTATAAGAGTGGAGACACTAGGAGAGAGCCACATATTGTGTGTGCTGCCTACCGTGTCTCACCCGTTTCCTCTGTCATCCACCCAGCCTCCAGTTTACCCCTGAAGGCCTCTCAGGAAACCTACCCCGGACCGGCAAGAATTTACGTTTGACTTTCACCCTCCACCTTGCCCTCACCATTTTGAACAAACCCCCTTAGTTACTTTTGCTCACAACCTGTCTGTTGTTGTCTGTTTTCAACCTCGTCTCAGTCAAACTGCCACAAGTCCCAGGACAATGGTGTGCCTCCAAATGAAAACTCTCAAAGTTAAAATGGAAAATCCACTGCAAAAGTTAAATGAAAATACCACAGCAACTACATACACTTCAGATCTTTTTAAACTGGGGATGAGGAGGATCCCAAACCACGTGTTTTGTGCTATAACTCATTGACTAACGAGGCTATGAAACCTGCTGAACTCAAGCGGCTTTGGAAAGTAAGCACAAGAAACCCACTGCATCTTTTGAGAGATGACACCGTCCAGCGGGGGATAACATCCATGGCGGAAAATGTTGAAGATCAGCTGGTGACACGTCAAGCCGAAGCCAATTTTTCTCACTACAATTGGACGAGTCAACTGATGGGAACGAGGCAAATCTGCTGAGCTTCGTAAGGTACATTTATGATGAGCTTCATAAGGTACATTTATGATGGCGGAATGCATGAGGAGTTTCTTTTTGTCACATCCTGCCGACCAACACCACAGGAGAAGCAATTTCTGATTCAGTCAATGATTTCAACGTGAAGAATAACCTGGACTGGACAAGAAGTGTTGTCATTTGCACGGTGTAACTGGGAGGACTGGAAAACAGAGGCGACTAGCAGAACGTGTACGCGCACAGCACCATCCGCGACAGACTGTTGCATTCACAGAGAACAACTGGCTGTGAAAATGCCCCAGTGCCTGAAAACAGTAGAGTTTGAACTGGGCGATGAGGTCAAGTTATTCCTGCATCATAGTTATAAACTGTATGACAGAATGCATGGTTTGCAATGGCTCGCAAAACTGGCATACCTGGCTGATGTTTTCAACACCCTCCACGCTTTGAATTTAGCACTGCAAGGAAAAGCCCTCACCATCTTCAAAGTCCAGGACAAAATCAAAGCCACACGCCTCAAGATGGAATTGTGGTGTGCCCGTCTCGATCGATAAGTCCTTGATTGTTTCCCGATGCTCGCGGATTTTCTCCTTGCTGCAGAAGAGGAGCTGGATGGCGACACAGTTGCAGCCTTCAAGGAACTTCTGCAAGGCCTTCACTTGCATTGGGAAGATATTTTCCAGAATCAGACGAAGGCTGTGAGTGGATCAGAAATCCATTTGGAGACAAAACACACATCGAACATGTTGCATCGCATCAGATGGGACACTGAAGACGACTTTCAGAGAGAAATGTTAGACTTTTGGGTCCACATCCACCCTGAGCATCCTGAGCTGGCTTCCTCTGCTCTGAAACTGTTTGCCGTTTCCAACCACCTTCAAGTGTGAAGTTGGATTTTCCACAATGGTTGGTCTGAAAACAAAGCAGCGCAACCGGATCAATGTGGACCCCGATATGAGACTGAAACTCTCCAGTTTGGAGCGTGGCATTGTTTTGCTGATGTCACATAATAAGCAGCACCATTCTCCCATTAAGATGTCAACAGAGACAGCCATGACTGAGTAGGTTGTTATTTGTCATTTAAATAGGCTGTAATTTGTAATATACTTGTAAGGATGTACAATTAATGTTTGATGGAAACTGTGTAAATGTGTGACATTCATGGCAACTATTGTTTGGCCAATGTTTGGTTGGGAGAGTGTCATTGACGGAAGCAGAAAGTGGAGGAGTGATTCATAACAAGAGGGGAACGAGGAGTTAATGGGGAAAAAGAGAAACCGTGTTCTGATGTTGTGCTAGAATGTATTATATGATGGATAAGGAAGAGAGAAGAATACAGTGTTGAGTGAACTGATATATGTTGTGAAAAGAAGAGCTACGTCGTCATCTCAAATCGCGGACCTGGTGGCTTTCAGCTGACTTTGAAAACAAGCTAACTAGCTCTCTAACCCGTTGCTTCATAAGGATTATCATTTTCCAGGGGTGAGGGGAGGTTTTCCAGGTCTTTGTGATTGTTTTATTTTAGTCGTGCACAACCTTTTTGAACACTGAGAGACACGCTCCTGTTACACACCACGCACGCCAGCCCCGGGTGGCTTTGATTGAGTTAATATAATGATGCATATTTGATTTGGGTCTGGTTATTGGTTTTGTTATTGAATATCAGGTGTTCAAAGGAATAACGTGAATGGAATGTATGGGTTATGCAAATTCGAAATAATAAATCTTGGGAGGTTATTGTAATTTAGTCTGTTGTTTTTTTATAGGCTAGAAGGGAAGATAAGTACTTTAAGTTTTACATATACCAATGTAGGTATTCCTGGAAGATCACAAACACTCACTACATTTTCAGGTGGAAGCACCGATGTATATGTCTGTAGATTAACTATGTTACATTACGCTTTCAATACTCGAGAACTCAGGGTTATCTAAAATAATAATTCCCATAGTGCAGGCATAAATTTGTATTATTAAGTCCAGCTTGGGGTTACATTATTGTAACCCCAAGCTGGACTGTTGAAGTAGGCCTATTGTTTTTGCGGATATTTGGGGTCTGAAAAGTTTGAGAAACACTGATATAGATATATAGATATTTATATATAGGGTCAAATCATAATACAAAAATATGGTTATGGCCCACACAGAAAATAAACAAAAACAAAAACTGGTGGTACGTAACTATTATACAAAAGGAAAAGAAAACAGCAACATAAGCAAAAATAAATAAAGTAAGTAATAGGAAACGGTAATCATTGGATTCATCTTGCTTGGATTTCCAAGATGGTTTGGTTATGCCAGAGAAGTGCCAGAAGATGAGGAAGGATGGCTCACTATCTTTATTCAAATAAAGTTGACAACTAATGGTATTCGTTTATGATATGCAGTCTACGTGAAACTAATGCAGGCGTGTAGGGCAAAGCCAATGTCATCGTTTTTCAGCTGCACCACGTGGATGAGGCAATTAGCATGTCGGGCAAATGACTAAAATGGCCTGCACCGCCTAGCTTATCATTCGCTGTCCAGCAGCCACTGGCTTGACCATTGTTGCTGCCGCAGGTGAACTTTTCATTTTCGCTAATAGCTTGTTAAACATTTTATACAATGATAACTTCACATATAATGACGACACCATGTGCTATATTAAAAAAAAAAGGGATGGATGGGACACAGACGTAATCAAGTGAATACTTGGGTGGTCTATTATATACACCATAAGAAGGTATGTATTCTGCCAACTATTTTATTAGGCTTTATAGACGGAAGGAAGGGACATTGTAGTACTTCACATGAGCCTGACTTCAGACAAGTCAAATCTGGATGTTTTATGACTAGGATTACCAAAGTTCTCTAGTCAACGAGTATATTTTCCAATAGTCAGTCAATGCACTTATCTGTCGATTCTGAATCATGTTTTTGTATTTACTTACATCCCAATTGTATCCACACACAATAAACCCATAGTCAATAAGAAAAATCACAAACAATTTTGTAATTTTGTTAGCACTAAACAAAGCATCCGGTCAAGTTTGTCAGAAGCAGCAACGTGGTTCAATCCTGAGCTTAAACATAGGGCCTTGTTACGCAGCCCTGAATCTCTCCTCGACTGAAACTGGTTGTGAGGTTTTCTCCATCTAAACAGGCGGAACGGTTGTGAGAGAGGGAACCGCCTCCAGACGTAGAGTACACCGCATTCAATGTAGATGGACTCACGTTAACCTGAACCCTGAACGTGCACATCATGCGGGGACTTCTAAAATAGGCTGAGATGATTGTGAGCGAGATGTGGCCGTCCTGTAACAGATTGCTTTTTAAATCAAGACACAATCATTGTTAAATATCAAACCAAAAGTTGATTTTGAGACCAAAAACTGGATCAGACAATGCACAAACTAGGAAGTAAATGTATGAATGAATCATGGTAAAGCTGCAGAGCACCCATTACCTAGCCCTCCAGACCATAAAATGCACCATGGAGTTTTTCTAGGCCATGATGGAAATGGACATTGTAATGTTACGTGCAGACAAAACTAGTAAGTAGACTTTATAAATGCAGTAACAATCATGAGGTGAAGACTTTAGATGACGGTTAATGAATGACTATTAGACATTTGGCATTGTTGAAAGAAGTGAATAATCATTTGATAGTGAACACTCATTAAATGGATTGTGTCATTTCATCTATATAATTTACTATTGTACAAATATATATATAATTTGGCAATCACAAACACTGCAATGATTTTCAGTTGCTATAAGCCATGTTGACAGCCATGTGTGACGGCCATGTTTAAAAGACTAGCCCTCAATTGCTTGATCCCCAGTAAAAACAAGAAGGCAAATAATAGCTTTGATGGGAGAGGTGTTTGGATGTCACCCAAACATCACGATATATAAATGACTCAGTGAGGTTTGCCTCCCAAAATGAGCTGGTCGAGTGAGTGATTAAAAACGTAAAGATGAAGCCCTGCAATGACATTCAGGGCAGTGTACTAGGACCAGTATTTTTGGGATTCATAAATAATATAATAGTATAACATAGGAACAAACATATTATTACTATTATTACAAATGATAAACCATTAAAGTTGTACTTTTAGATCAATGTAAATATCCATTGTAAGCAGACCTGCAGAACCAATGGCTTCTGACAGAGTTTCTAAAAGGCCATTCATTTAGTTAAACTGGCAAAGAAAAAGTGCTAATATGACACAGCAAATATGGCTTCTATTTATTTTCTTGATTTGCGGACGCAGCCTATTTCAGCATAACCCTCGACTGTGTTAGACGAATACACTGCATTTTGTTCTTGTGATATTGTGTGCATCGAAAGTATTTAAACAGGTTTGTCAGCATCAATGGTATTTCATGGCTGGCTTTGGGATGATATTATGAGTTGAATAAAGTAGCACAGACTTTGCTGTAGCCTACCTGATCCTTCCTCTGTCACCATACCCAGGCCCTCTGCCTTGTTCTGCCTCTCGAACGCATTGAGATCCAGAACGCTGAAACACACCACAAAGTCTGAGCACCAGTGGGCTCACTTTCTGTTTCAAGGTTTAAAAGGAAAGTTGTTGGCACAAAAACAAACAGGTGCATATAGTCTGAGTTAGTCGTGGGCCTAACTTAACGAAACATCTGTGAAAGAGGGTGCCCACTTGATAACCCCAATGACATTCTGCTTACTGCATACTGCTGCATTTACTGCTGTTAGTTGGGCTAGTTGTCTCGTGTTTTTCACCTTTGGTTGGTAGCTTAGTAGCTAGCGTGCTTATAAGGTTGATTTGGTCAGGGGGCATTGTCACTACCTGGAGCTCGCACTTAAACGGAGCCTGGGTCTGTTGAAGGTGGCATTGCTGTTTTTAGGCTGTGATAGCCATAGGATAGGTACATCGTACTGTGTACTGATGTATTTACTGCTGTTAGTTGGGCTAGTTGTCTCGTGTTTTTGGTTGGTAGTTTGGTAGCCAGCGTGCTTGTAAGGTTGGTTTGGACAGGGGTTTCTGAACATGTGTTTTCCTTGGATTTTGGCACAAGGGATTATAACATCTGATCCTGTGTATTAATGAATTACTGAAGCTAGC
>OOFG01093900.1:0-17205 GCA_900323295.1 Molva molva | reverse complement strand
GGTCATGAAATCTTTTTCGCGCATCACCAGATCCAAGCTGAGGCTATTCCAGTGTTGTCAACCTTATGCCAACAAAAAAGGTCTTAATGGTCTGCGTCAGGGTCTTAATGGTCTGCGTCAGGGTCTTAATGGTCTGTGTAAGGGTCTTAATGGTCTTAATGGTCTGTGTAAGGGTCTTAAGGGTCTTAATGGTCTTAATGGTCTGTGTAAGGGTCTTAAGGGTCTTAATGGTCTGCGTTAGGCTTGGCCCCCGATAAATGCTGCTTGCAGCTTTAATTATTATTATTATTATTATTATTATTATGTTCCAGACATTTGATACATTTATTTCCTCACAATACCACCAATGTGTGGGTGTGTGAGTGTTACTCACATCTATATCCTCCTGCACGCGATGAGTCTTCATAGAGGTCAGTAACTCCATGATAGGAAGGATTTCTGAGCTCAACACTGAGATAATGTTGTAACCCTAAAGATAGGAAGGTGTCCACACTGCATTGATTATATTGTTTACACGCCATGTAATGTAATCTAAATACTATGGATTATGTTTTATGCATACTGTTCAGTCCACCTAGGTAGCAAAATTTAGGTTTAGTTTCCAGTTTTTCATATGTTGCAACATTTTGTCATGCTTGCTGAACAAAGTACTTTTTCCCCGATGGTTACTAGCTTGTAAAAATTGGTCATAAGCAATGCAATTTCATGTACTACGACTAAGGATCGTTAAAATGTTCTGAAGAGAATAGGAAAAAACATTTGGTGAAATTATATATATTTTTAAACTGACTAAACATGTGATAAGTGTTATCAAGTATGAAAACCTTTTGCATCCAAATCCGTCCCTTGCGGATGACGTGTTGAAATCGCTCAACGCAGATAGCATGGAGAGGAAGGTAGAACGCCAGCTCTGTCTGCGGCAAGATGATGGAGAGGGCACAGGTGTTCTTATCCCCCTTCAGCTCTCCATCAAAGATGAGGGAGACAATGATGACACCTTTCTCTGCAAGGACAAAGAACTTGACGTCCACTGCGCCACACTCGGCACTGCGCAGGATCTCACCATTTAGCGTGTGGTTGGCTAGGAAAGTGATCTCTCCATCACTGAGCAGCAGAGATTGATCACTCCTAGGTGCCCAGATGTGGCGCACACGTGGACCTAAAATGTTGTCCCAATAAGCAAAGGTGGCAGCCAAAAGGGGGCATTCTCCATCTAATGGTACCTCGGTCTTGGCAACAGCAGGTGACTGGGGTGGGTAGCCAGATGACATAGTAATGGCTTCTTAGGATTCTAAGGATTGAGGTCTTCAGAAGTGTGTGTTACTAAACCTGGATAAAAAAGAAAGAAGACATTTTTAAATGGTGCCTTTGACGTCCTTAAAGTAACGTTAGATCATGCCTAGTTTTACTGCTGGACATTCGTGAATAAGTCACGGAGCAAAATATAGGCAAACAAGTTTCGTGTTCTACCTATTATTATAAACGACCTATAATAATACAACTATTTTAACAAATAAATCGTGAAGTTATAAATGTGTGTATGAGTCCAGATGCTCCATGCACAAACTGATGCAATATGTAGCAATAGTACCTAGTAGAAAACTAACGTTACTCCATTTGTGACCAACACTTGTTAGCACTGCAAATATATCGATGACATTCTAAGGCGACACATTTGAGCTGCCTACATTTCTACCTTGGAAGATATTATTTGGAATCTTACCACAACTCTGTCTTTACAAAACTATCGTACCACTTGTTACACAAGTGCCATTATCTTATTTAGTAATAAGCACAAATACTGAGGTTGATCCATGTTATTATGATCATGGGTTATGCGTCACTACCCACCTCCCCATCGTTTTCTTCTTCTTGTTTTTGATTTGAGGGAAGTCTAGAAAGCCATAAGGCCTAGTGCTGCCACCCACAGGGTTGGAGGTCACAAATAAAGCTCCTCTTTACACCTGGCTTGAAATGACAATATACTGGTCTGGGTGATTAAACCATTGTAACCTTCTCCTGGCTTCACCAAATCCCAATTACCAATACAATATGTCCAAATGACAAAGAGCATTTGCTATGCATGTTACTGCCACAAATGTAAACAATGGCAATAGCCTAAAGCATTTTGTAAAGATATGTTGTGAAGTATTTGTATGGTGATTCACTGTTATTGAGTCCACAAACTCTGTGCTGAACGACACACATTGACAAGGTTGTTTGGATCCCATGTTGAATCGTGTCAGGCACAAAGGTCAGATATGTCATGCTGAAACAAACTTTGAATATGGAACTCACTCAAACAGATTGACCGTATGAACTATCTAGTCACTATCGGGTGTAATCTAGTGTTCTGATTGGATCATACAAAATAGGGTTTTTACACAAACGTCTTTAACCGGGGGTCTGCACCCCTAAGGGGTCCAGAGAGCTACTGCAGGGGAGCTACTGCAACACGTTTTTGTTGATTTATTTTGTTGTGGTAATGATATATTTTGAAATAATATTTTCTATTTGCAACTTAATGCAGAAACCAATTCTTGCTGTCACCTTACCCCCGGGTTTCCTCCAATTTCCACCTTCAAGTCAATCTTTGCTCCACAGGGAGCACCTCCATCTCTCAATCAATAGACAAGCTATGTGCCACTCACCAAGGTCATCCCACTGATATATGCTGCAGAAGCCAAGTGATTCAATGTAATTGTCACGTAACCTATGAATGTATTGTACAATATAAATAAATAAAACGTACAATGTAAAGGTTTGAGCCTGATACATTAATTTTCATTGATGCTTAGTTACATAAGATATTGATATTATAACTAAGCATCAATGCTGAATATACTAATAGATTAATAATGCATTTTAAATATATTATTAGGCCTATTGGCCTGGGATGAAATGCAACAGCATTTTATTTAAAGAAATATATAGGGGGTCCCTGCTCCGTTTCTCAATCCATCAAGGGGTCCATGGCCTGAAAATGATTTAAGACTCATGCATATACAAATATATAAATACACAAATACATACTTACTCACAGAGACAATTTGAGGTAGCATTTTGATAATAAACATGACGGAGGGTGATGGAGGGTCAAATATTCATATTTTGTATTTTATCAAAGTCCCACATTTGGCATTTATTTAGCTAAATTAAGAATAATTAATTCAGCCCAATAAAACGCCAGTCATCCAGAACTCCATTGGTGGGAGTCTTAGATTCCTGGGGAGCATCCACCAGGGGAGGTCATTGTTTTGTCTCAGAGCGAGCACCAGTTACACGGCTTGTCATTGCACTACGCTGCATGAACTGTATCTGAAAATTATGTATGTTTCTCTCTGTTCCACTACATATTGATTTGGCCTTACTTTCTTTTAAAGAGAAAACTAAACTGATCCATGCTGACTGGATTGGAGAAAGACAAAGCCCCAGTTCTATGAATCCCGAATGAAGGAATGAAATGGAATGGAAGTCAATTTCTTTTTATTTAAATAAAATGTCTTATTTCCGGACTCATAATTATTTATTATTGTTATTCAAACTTGTGACAAAGCTTTTCAACTGTAAACGTTTACTTATTTGTTTTACTGTAGGCGTATATCTCTTCAACAACAACCATGCTTGTGCTTTTCCGTTGTCTTTCATCTTTTCTTTTTTTTCCACAAAAAAATTGCTGGTTAGAGGCCTGTGTTGCTGTTAAATTAGCCACAGTGGCTGGTCACCAAAGAGGTTAACCTTAGGCCCTGGCACTGCAGGTTTGCTTCTGCATTTCTTATATCTTCTGGATTAATTTGGCCATTAACTCGCTAAAATCGTTGTTTTTTAAACTGCAACGCTGATTGCAATGTATGCATGTCCGCTTTTATTCGTCCATGTCCACTTTTACTATTAAGACTTGAGTCTTGACTTGGACTTGCGCCCAAATGACTTGAAGCTTGACTTGGACCCAAAAAGACTTGACTTGACATGGACTTGCACACCCTACCCTAGCTGGTACCCTTGCACCCTATTTGGGTGCAAGTTGCACCCAAATACTTAAAACCAGCTCTGTGTCAATCACCATCTACACATGTATTTCTAAAAGTTGGACATTGTGTTTGCCGTGTGTATTACCTCACAAAGGCAGTAGGACTACAGTTGTAGGGGTATAAGTACGATTTATTTCCTTTTGAAAATATACCCATTGATTTGTCATATGAAAACATGTATACAACCTTCAACATTTTATCACAATATAATCACATGTTGACACCCATGTCCCGGCATTACAAATAATTATATTCATAATTTACTTAACATTTAAACAGAAAACCTAAACGATACAATAAGAATTAATTACGTGTTTCAAATGTCATATATTAAAATAGCCCACCTCCCTCGATGCCCGAGGGTCTACAGAGTAGCTTAAAGTAGCTACATTCAAAAAGGAACTGGTTGAGAAGGGGATAAATCCAGTACATTTTAAACATTGCATTTTTCCAGCAACTGAGGATTTTTGTATGATGTAGTGACATAGCTGACAAGAAAATCTGCTCGTAATTTATTATTATTTTGTTTTTTATTTAATTATTGTTTTTTATATAAAATTGGGGTTAATGTTACATTTCTGTAACACAAATGTACTATCACATTTGTCTAGTACTGAAGGTGGGGGCTGATAAAAACATTTTGCATTTTAAATATGAAAGAATTTGGATAATTGATTACTATCTAATTCTGTATTCACTCCAAGAGAACAAATGTTCTAGTTTGTAATTTAAGCAGCAGTATTGTTGTCAACAGTGACAATTCTGTTGTTACAATAAAGGGCTTAAAATCAAAGGCTTGGAAAATAGTTTTTGGACCCTATTATCCTTTTTAATTGCCCTGTTTAATTGCCCCCCAATTAGAAAGGCAATGCGTGCACATGCACATAGAAACACACACAAATGCCACACACCAACAAACGCGCTCACCAGACAACCTTGAACACAGATTCGAAAGGCACACACACCCACACACAGGGCTTTCGTACTGCAGCTAGAATGGGTAAGACAATTGGGCCTGAAGAGGCAATAATGATACATCTCCTGCCGACCCCACTGCAACTGACTCTCTAACTTCACGTTGATGTCATCTGGAGTCAACAACATCATTACTCATCACATCACCACAAAAATACATGCCTAGTGCAGCATTATGATTCCCATATTGATATGTTGGTTATAGGATAATATTTAGTGTACTGTATGACAACATTATAAACACATCCACAAGTTCAGGTCAGTTTGATATTCACATGTGCACTTTACCACTAATTCACCTTCATATTGACAGCCACTATATTAGTACATCACTTTTCATTTTTTTCACAAATCCACTGGATCCTATAGAAAACTAACTTTTTTGGCAGAAATGTGTGTGCTATGTTTTTCATGTTGCATGTTGAGAATTGGTTTACTTTTCTTTGATTAAATCATTTTCATGTTGACACGCCGAGGCCCACTTGTTTCTATCACCTCCGTTGAGTTCCCATTTGATTTCCGTGGGACATACTCAATGTCGAAGTTGCTTTTGTGGCGACCTTTCCCTCTGCTCCAGGCAAACAGCAGGAGGAAGCAGAAAATGACAACACCAAGGAAGGACAAGCAGCCCATGGCTGTAGATATAATAATGGTCTTCAGGTCTATGGGGAATGTCATGTTATACAGTACTGTTTCGTTTCCCCAGGTGGTGTTGGAGTCTGTCAGATAGTTTGAACTCCTGTTGTTATAAAGCCATCTATCGCTTATGCCCGAGCTCTTCACAGCCAAAGAGGCAGACAGGCTGGCATTTCCAGCAGCATTACTGGCAATGCAAAGATATACTCCACTGTCATGCAACTCTGCCGCCTTGATCTCTAGTGTACCGTTTGCTTGAACTTCCACCCTGCCACTGCTTTTGGCTGTAATTTGGCGTCTATGTGGTGTGACCCAGACCACAGACGGCCGGGGGGCCCCTTCTGCAATGCAGCTTAAATGGGCAGGCTGCCCCTCATCTGCCATGAGCAACTGTGTGATATTTGGTCCAATCCGAGGCCTGGTGCAGGTGACGTATCTTGACACCAGCGGTTCCTTAAGGTCACGCAGGAGTTTTCCTATTAGGCGCTCAGGGGCAGTACACTCGGGCTGGGCGTCTAGGAGCTGCAGGAAGGGGAGCTTGCGATCATTCAACAGCCACAGCAGACGGCAGTCACATACCAATGGGTTTCCGCCCAGACAAAGCTTACTGAGGCTGTGGGTTGAGGCAAATACACTACTTTCTAATGAGTCGAGGTGATTCTGGGATACATCCAAAAGCTGCAAAGCCTTTAGACCTGTAAAGGCCATTGGCTCAATATGCATTAGCTGTGCCCCTTGTAGCCGTAATTCTAACAGGTGCGGATGTTGGCCCAGCTCTCCCTGCTGGATGTGTTGGATGCGACAGTAGGACAAGTTGACATGTGTGAGATATGGCAGATTGCGCAGTGCCACACCAGGGAAGGTCGACAGATTGGTGTTGGTGATGGACAGCGTTGTAAGGTTGAGGCCATGCAGCGAGAGTGGTGGCACCATTTCCAGCCAGGGCCAGTGATCAATTTCTAGATGACGTAGATTTCCTAGCCTTTTGAAGGAATACGGCTTTAGGAAACCAATGCTTAGATGCAGCATGTGCAGATTAACCAGGCTATGTAGGTGTGTCAAGGCTTCCGTTGGGACTACTGTTAAATTGGAACGCTCCAACGTTAAAGTGCGGAGTGCCTGTAGTCCAGTGAATGCCCGTTGGGAAATGAACACCAGCTCATTGTCACCGACCTCTAAGGAGGCCAGTCTTCGCAGATCATGGAAGCCATGGTCCAACAGAACCACCAGGCGGTTGTGGCTGAGGTCAAGATGAGTGAGGTTAGTTAGACCTGATAGCACACCAAAAGGGATTAACTGAAGCAAGTTGTTGCGGAATGTAAGAAAGCGCAGCGCAACCTGAAATCGAAAGGATCCGGGCTCTACTGTGCTGATAAGGTTGTCGCTAAGATCTAGGTCCTCCAGTTGCTGGAAGGAAGAGAAGTTGTCAGGAGTAATGCTCCGCAGTTTGTTCTTGCTGAGGTCCAGGGCACGAGTCTCAATCGGAATACCCTCAGGGGCAGTGGGCAAGCGCTTGCGATGGCAGCTGACGGACTTGCTATGGGCAGAACAGTCGCACCGGGCAGGGCAGCACAGGGCCGAGGCGGCCAACAGGAGCAGCAAGGCTCCGCCCAGGAGAAGGTGGTGAAGAACAGCTGGCTGTTGCATGACTCCTCTACCCACGATGCCCTGTGTCATGGCACAGTTCCTTATCCATACAGGCATCCATCATTGTCAAGTCCTGCAACACACAAAGAAAAAAACAATAAAGGTACATTTTTCACACTATGTTTGTACAGTCCATGACACCTGTTCTTTTGAATGAATTATTATTGCAAGTTAAGGCATTTCATCCTTGTCTGAAATAAACAGTAGTAAAAAAGCTTACAAAGCAAACATTCCTCATTCTCAAAATGAATCTTACTAATGCTATTTTCACGTAGGTTGCTTTTGCATGCTTTAGACCTAAAGGTGAAAAGTATCCATTATTTGTTTAAAACATAAAAAAATTAACTACAATTATCAACAGAATGTGAATAAATAACAGTTTTGACGTTATGTCAAAGAGGTCAATGTATTTTGCTGCAGAGACATTGACTTAAGTCAGCATCTAACCCAGCTAGCACCAACCCATACTATCTCATAATACCACTTTGGTACATAAGACCACTATCATGAGCGGATAAAGAACTAGCGTATTCTAACCTCTTGTCAATCATGGCATAGAAAATAAATGACAGAAATAGAAGCATAACAAGAGTTAACATTGGCATTGCTTTCCACGGCTGGAGACAGCTCTTGGCAAGTAAAGGAATGAAGTTTGATGCGGAACCCGCAACGTTTCTTCTAGACTGGTGAGTAACCAGCTGTTAATGCTAACGTTGGCTATGTAGCAATAGCTTTTAAAGGCAGCTGATGTTACTGACATCGATCATATGTTTGCTAAGTAAGTTATGAGTTTGTTGATAGCAGTTCAGACTAGGGCTGTCAAGTTCTGGTCGGTTGGTCGATTGGTTGATCGATATGCACTTGTTCGACCAAATTCTCATTGGTCGTACAATCGCTATACATACCTATAAAGACCCACTTTACATGATTGAAGCTCTGCCATAACCAACTCGGACTCAGACCAAGAGTGGATCTGAAACCCACTGACTTTCTCCGAACAGCACTAACGTGATATTTAGGCCAGCAGGTACAGTACAGCACTGTGGCCGATTTAGGCCAAATCTTACACGTTGTACCTTGAACAAAAGTTATCACTTATTAACTACTGAAGTACTATAACACTGTTTCTTTAAAAGATGGTCTGAGCTGAAATGGTAAGACAAGCTCATGAACGATATAGATCTATGAATGCATCTCAAACTTAAAAAAATGATGAAAACCCTCTTGCAGACCCCCTTGGTCTCCTAAAGACGTAATGGTCACAGAGCATGGCACACTTTACAAACGCCCATGGAACTAAGCAACACACCACTATGAACTTGGAGTAAGCAAAGCAAGGGTTAACATTCGGCTGAACACACATCCAACAAGGACCTGATGTCATATCCCCCTTGCTCCTAAAAGCAATATTGCCCCCATTTTGAATGTATGGGTATATACGTTCCCCATACAATGTGAGTGACTCATGTAAAAGTGACTTATTCAAATTGTATGGCTCATCCTGCCTAGATTAGCAGGAATTCATGAATTGGATATGCGACTTAGACACATAAACGGTGTGATAAACTGCAAACATAAACTGCTACATCTTTCTCCTCTCCCCTTTGACTCATTCACTTCCCCCTCCTACCCAAGCCCATGACCCCTCCTTCACCAGGGGTTGGGCTTCAGATCCATGTTTATTTTTCTATACTACAATTTTGGGTACACAACCAAATAGAAATAATACCAAAAGATATAATGAAATTTTATATAAGACAATAAAAAATATATTATGAAATAAAAATATATTATGAAATACAATTTTTATTTATGAATATATAAAGGTATATTTATGAATTCAACATGCATTTATAAATATAACAAAAAATTACAGATAATATCAAAGTAAAATGTAAATGGTTTAAAAAGTATCCAAATTCCATAAGGAAGGGTTTCCATTCATACACTTAATATCTCCTATAGCCCTGGGAATAAAGGATACTCTAGTTTTACTGGATCTTAAGATGGGCACCCTATTTCGTCTCCTTCATGGTAGCAGCTGGAAGTTCTTATGAAGGGGATGAGTAGGATCAGCTAGAATAGGTTATGCTTTCCTCACTGTATATTGGTCCCCTTTCGTATTGACTGAGTCGGAGCACGCCAGCCAGTTCCTCTCTCTCCCTGGACTAGGCGATTCTTAGCTATCAGAATTAAAGGACCATATGCTGGCTTTATTGGGTGAACATAATCTGTGCTTTATTGTTCTACTACTACTAGAGTAATTACCGGGGTAATGCGCATCAATACAGCAAATGTACCAGGTAAAGAGTTTGCCCAAGTTGCTGACAGTTTTCACTCCACTATGCAAGGCTTGTTGCATAGTGGAGATCCTTGGTCATCCTTGTTTGATGCCTCGATTTGTCTGCCGCCTCAGCCCTGTGCACGATATCAGGATTTTTTCCAGCTGGTGTTATAACCATGCGCTGTTTCGGCACTAAGGCTACCAAGAGTTGGCCCTGTGTGGTTACTGCGACGAAACTAGGCATTGACAATCTCTGAACACTGTTTAGCGGCAGGTTGGTGATGCTAACACCCAGACTACTATCCTGTTCCGCACATACAGCTGATATAACACCTTTTGGCCTGTTGGAGTTCCTGCGCATAAGATTTGACAAAAAATGGCAGCATGGCGTTATCCATCCTTATTGATGGTTCTCTGCCATCATTCTTCTGGGTCATCAGATCAATGAAGATGGAGCGGTTCCACTGCCATCAAAGGTGGCAGCCATCGTTGATGTCCCAATACAATGCACAACCAAGACCCTGCAAGAATGTCTCGGGATGGTCCATTTCTACCAACGCTTCATCCTGTGCGCAACAGAGCCTTATGCAGCTCTTGTACGCTGCGCTCAGTCGCAAGGCAACAAAACAGCTCGTCTGCTGGTACGCAGTGAATGTCCCTCAGCGACATTCGGGTGACGCTACGTGTGTACAGTGTCAACGGGCAAAGGTCCACCGCCATATAAATGCATATTGGGTGGCAGTGGCTCAGGAGGTAGAGCGGGTTGCCTAGCAACCGGAAGGTTAATAATTCGATCCCCAGCTACTCCTAGCTGAGTGTTCAGGTGTCCCTGAGCAAGACCCCTAACCCTAACTGCTCCCGATGAGCTGGCTGTTGCCTTGCATGGTTGATACCACCATCTGTGTGTGAATGTGTGTATGAATAGGTAAATGTTAGGCAATAATTGAAAAGCGCTATATAAATGCAGTCAGAAAGGCGCCACTGTTTAAAGTGCTGGAGTGACGGTTTGATCTTGTAAACATAGACCCCATCAGGACACTTCCCCCTTCCCGCAGGTTCACACACCTACTAACTGTGGTCGGCAGGATCACCAGGAGGTGGAAGCCATACCTTTAGTGAAAGAAACAAGAAGAACAACGGGCTGACGTGGCGCATGCGTTCATTGGCACCTGGGACGGCTGTGTCGATGCACCATTTTGTCTGGGCCAAATTGCATGGGGTTTGATGCCAGCGCACTATTTTCCTGTAAAGGCGTGGGGAATCACAACGGTGCCAACCTCTCAGCACAGCCTGTCTCAATCCAAAGTTCCTGTGGCCCTATGCACGGCGAATTAAGTGTTCGTCCGGCACAACCCAAACAAAGGTCCACTTCAGCCACCATACAACGGCGCATTCTGTGTATGGAAATCTGACGACAAACCTTCATCTTGGACATTGGTGGAAGGGCGGAGCTGTTAACGGTGGACAGTGGCCCACCTCTCAGCACAGCCTGCCTCAATCCAAAGTTCCTGTGGCCCTATGCCCGGCGATTTAAGTGTTCGTCTGGCACAACGCAAACAAAGGTCCACTTCAGCGCATTCTGGTGCTTATAGCTTATAATGGTGGATTGCATAAAGCCTGTCGACCTGGATCCTCCTCAAAGATCTTTGTTGCCACAACTTTTTATTCAAATGTACGTCTGCACTGACACATTGATAGCTAATCTTACTATTTTATTCTACATTTCTCTTTGGAATTATTGTCCTTTCTTGTGTTGTCTCTTGTCTGATATTTTTTACATGTAATTCCAGCCTATGTAAACAACTCTGAATGTCCTTTGTGTTTGAAGGGTGCTATATAAATAAACTTAGGTAGGTTCTAGTATTAACTTAGCCTAGATGTATTCTCCATCTCAAAACAAATCTGTTTGAAAAGGCTTGGTGGAGCTCAATACCCTTGTTGTAAACAACTACATGTTTGCTACAGAGCTCAGGGGAGACATTTGTACTGTCCTGCTAAAGGGCCTGTTGCAATTATGTGGTGTCCATATTGACCAGAGTATTGACTGGAAAGGGTCCTGCATTACACAATTTGACAGGGGCTTCCTGTTAGACCAGCACAAGGAAGAAGAAACATCACTTCAACTGTAAAACAAGGGAACCCAATATAGTGCAACCATACTCTTTAATAAATACATCTTACTGGTGTAACAGATATATTACAATAGGATTATAAGTTATTAAAAATGTAGCAATTATTCCTCTACAGATAAATTCAACAATAATTGATTGCAGGAAACATGAAGGATAGGAAATTGCTATGGAATAGGTACAACCTGCAACCTATATGCATCACCAGTATCCAGCAACACTCAAAAGGCATATGTCAAGAGTGTATTTGTTTAATAAACACAAAACAATCAAACACTTTAGTTGCATAAAATGTTGTCTGATTTTCATTTGTTTTACATAATTATTTTAAAATAAATACTTGAAGGTGCATTAGTGAATCATAACACACAAGCCAAAACAAAAACACACGTTCCGACCCGGAATGGAAATTTCAAAGGAGAACATACTGGCTGTAGCATTGTTGTTGGAGAAGCCAGTATTTTGACTGAGCATGTTTCCTTAATCTCTGATGACATATCATGGTCATTTAATGATTATGTACAGTCAATTTGTTACATATTAATTTAAATAATGCTACAAGTTTTATCTTTTTTACCTGAGCAATATTTTCCTGTGACCACTAGGTACCGTGCGGAGAAACAGGAGGCATCTGTCTCTTGAGATAGCAAACTGGAAGGTTCTCTGTGAGCTACATGGGGAGGACGTTGATGGTATTTCACATTGCATTTCAGACTACGTCAATTTCTGTAAGGAGAACTCTTTACCAACTAGGAGGTGGCAGTGTTTTCCCAACAACAAGCCTTGGATGAACAGTGACGTAAAGACCCATCTCAATGACAAGATGACTTCAGTTCTGGTGACAAGGCTGATCGGAAGCAGGCGCATAAGAAACTGAAGAGAGCACAGACAACTGCAGGAGGAAGATGGAGAACTAACTCTGTGACTGCAACGAGGTGTGAAGCAGTGTGAGGAAGATCACAGGCTACAAACTGGCTAACGACCCACGAGTAGCTGGAGATCTAGCCAACATAGCCAACAACCAGTTATTCAACAATTAGGGGCTCATTCAGTATGTTAACATGTAGACAGGAAACCCAATCGTAGGCCGGTAACAGCTGATAGTGACCATTGATTGGTAGTGACCATTGATTGTGCGTTTCCCTCCCCGCTTTAGATCACTTTTTCACAGTGAATATCTATCAAATATCAAATATCTTTCAAATTAACCTTGGTTTTTGTGAAATGTGATTGGGAATTAAGCACACCTTTCACTTCTTCAACCGTCCATAACCTGGTAACCTGTGGCCATGTAAAGGTGTATGAATATGAGTATTAATATGCTCATCCCTCACCTGGATAATGACTGTAACCTGGTTACCCTGCATAACTGGGTTTCACTCTGCTGAGTGTTCTGATTGTTTTCCTCCCCCACACCCCCTCTACCCACACTCACACCTCTCCCCTACAGCTCCCTGCCCCAATCTGCCCCATTCAATCTTCCCCCATTCACCCCCCATAGGTTCTACTTGAAAGTCGACGCTGACTACTCCACCTGTATCGGTGAAAGCCAATACCAACAACTGTACCAAGAAAAATGTTGGCTTTAGGCTAGATGAGAGACCCGTTATCTTTTACTGAGTTCAAGAGCAAACCAATGGGTCTAGTGTTCATGGAAACAAAGTCGGCCAGTAGAGGCTTTTTTACTAAAACCATAAAACATAATAACTCCAACTAAACATAATATTAATTGATGCAACTTTTTTATGTTTACGCTTACCTATCATATTAACCACAGAACAAGACCTAAAATTGAATCTTCCAACGTGTGTTGTCCTTTCTACTATGCGACGCTGCGGCACTCCATGGCTCGTCTGACTGTTGCAAGACTGCAGACTGCAGGAGAGATTTGGGGGAGTTAAGACTTCCTTTATGTATGGTGGTGGCACAGCATAGATTTAGTGGATAGATTTGAATGCCAGAAGAAGGGTTTTGAAGGATGCCAGGATGGGGGTGGTGTGGTGATGTTTCCACATGATCCTGGCAACACTGTTTTATATGTACTGGATCTTTTGGAGGCTCTTGCCAGGGATCTGAATGAAGAGTGTGTTGCAGCAGTCCAACCTCGAGGAGACAAAGACATGGACGAGTTTATCTACATCAGGTAGGGGCAAGGTTGGACAGGAGTTTTGCAATGTTTCTGAGGTGAAAGAATTAGGTATTGTAGAGGTGTTTGCTATGGATGTCGAATGCCTGGGAGGAGTAAAGGCTCTGACATACTTTCCACGTTCTGCGTCTGTGTACAGCTGCAGACTTCCATACATACTACAATTGAGGTTCTGCGTCTTGTCTAATGTTTCACACATGCGCGTTTCCTGGTCCACGCTCCATTACAGTTGGTGATGGTAATCACCATAACATTGATTGCCAGCCGCAATAAAAACCAAGAAGAATAAGATCCATGCGCATCAGGCCTTTTCATCTCTCTCAAGCTTCTGCAAGATATATTACCAGGAGTTCAACGCCATTTAGCTGTTTTTATAGTCTTTCATTGACAAATTATATAAATGTGGGTAACAGTGGATCTCCTCGCACAAAATCGTCAGAATCTTCATCCATTTTTTATCAGGAGCATGCGCACACTGAGCGCTTGCTATGTTAACCCATTACCCGACATTTACCCACGTCGCACGGACCCATGCTGCCTCACTACACGGGCAGATGACGACATTTATGTCAACCGGATCAAAGCGGACCTTCGCGGATGAGGAAAGTATGAATCCGGCTTAAAACTTATTCCAAGGTTGGTGACTGAGGAGGAGAGGGTGATGGTTTGGCCCTGGTGGGTTGGGTTATGGTATTGGACTTGTTGAGGGCTGCAAATGATAATTTAGTTTGCCTTATCCAAGTACTTGTCTTCTTGAGGCAGTTGTTTATTTTCGTGCAGGCAATGGTACGCACTACTATTCCTACTAACCCTAACCTAAGAATCAATGAATTTTCTATGACATGCAACACATCCACCAAGCATCCAGTGTGGACACTTAAGTGTCATTACACACTTGTAGGATGCTCATGGGACACACTGGGAGGTCACACATTTAACTAATCTTCTATTTAAAAAGTAGTTATTCGCAATTTCCCTAGGGAGCTGTGTGCTGTCTACCCTGCTTCCAGTTTAAGAAAACAGTCTATTTGGCTTGAAACTATAGTGAGATTCATCATGTGTTATTAATTGTCATGTCACCACTTCCTGACTTATCTTCATTTTACAATCAATTTAATTGATTTTCCTTCTTTAAATACATTATCTTTCAAATACTTTGTTTATGTGCTTTCCTCACCTCTTTCCTCACAAGTTGTTGCTCATTGAACTCAAACCTTTATACTTTATCAAGCTGGTGACCAGGCAAAAAACTTGACAGCAGTATTTTAATCAGTGATACAATGCTAAAAAAAAAGGCTTAGCAAGCATCAGATCATACTTTCAAAATGAATCAATCTCTGTGGAGTGTGTGTGGTTGATGGCTAGTTAAAGCAGCCTCTTCTGGCCTAAGTCAGGTTGATTGGATTCTGGGGCTAGGTGAGGCTGCTTAAACCAGCCATCAACCACACACACTCCACGCTCATGATATCAAATCATCAACCTCTTCTGTTTGTCACTCATGCAAACCACTGAGGTGTGTTGGAAAGGCTTTGAATGTCTTTCGCAAGATAAGACAGCAGTTCAAAATGTCGATCGACCAACATTCTTTACAAAGCTGCTTCTTTTGAATGGCACACTCATTTTATCTTCTACATTTTGCAAATAAGAAGAAGAATTTTCGGTTCACCTTTTCACAAGATTCTTTAACAGCTGACTAGGGCCGACTAGTGATTGGGTGCTTCATGTTCGACACAGCGCCTGCTGAACAGGTGTGTCTGTGTCAGTGAGCAAAAGCAAATCTATAGATACATTTACAGCTCATATAAGAAGGTGATATTCCATGAACCACTGTTAAGCCAACAGCATTTGGAGCACAAATTTCTCCTCATAGTTGGAGTGTGACACAAAAAAGAACTAGAATCATCTTGTTTTAATGAGCAAAGCCCACAGAGCGGGCAGGAATGTAGCGCCGTGTGGCTATATTTTTATCCACTGACTTCAAATTGGACTCCAAAATACAAAAACATTATTTTGCGTCTGTCCTGGCATGCCTATGTGCTTTGGACTTTATGTTTGAATCAGGCTCAAGTTACCAAAGAAAAGCAGACAGACTATGGTATTTGTTGGAACTAATCATTCGAGAAGCCCCCATTTGCAATTATAATCAAGACAGAGCCCATGAGAAGTTGTGTTATTCTCAACAACACAATCCCATCCATATTCAGCGAGATGATTAGAATTTCGATAAAACTGCCTCTCCCTCAAACATTGATCCTGATGCTCTATTTCATTGGGCCACAGATCAAATCACTCAAAACATCTATCATCTATCATTAAAAAGAAAGCAATGAATCAGTAAGCCAATACAAAATACAATTTTTCTGCCATTGCAGCCTTCCTCTCCCATTAACGAGTGCTAGCTGTCTTCATGTTTCTCATCTCTCAGCTCTGCTCCTTGCTCTCTCATGAGAGCAAACACACCCCTGACGGGTTGCCTTGGAAACACCTCACACACGTTACATTCTCTCTCTTTCTCTCTCTCTCTCTCTCTCTCTCTCTCTCTCTCTCTCTCTCTCTCTCTCTCTCTCTCTCTCTCTCTCTATCTCTCTCTAGCATCATCTGTTGGTCTGTCTGTCTGTCTCTATTTCGGCTCCTTTAAGATATAAACCGCCAAAAACCGAAGACAAAAAACAGTTCAAAACTTTTGAAAAACAAAACCTAGCGACATGGGCACCCGCAGCGGTACGAGTGACACCTGCTACTGCAGAGCCAGACTGGAGTCTCGCTTTGAACTGGGAACGTCTACTGGGTATCATGCCAGCCGGTAGCTCTTTGTACTGGTCAGTTTGGCGGTGTTCTGTTCATTAACGTCTAGTCACTCTCTGTAGCGCTCAGTGTTTTTTATTTGAATGTTGTTGATTTTCTTTGGTGTGGGTAATTTCTTTTTCATCTAAGTGATTACATTTTTGTCTTCTCTGATCAAACTTACCAGATCTTATCACATTCCCTCATAAATCATCACACACACACACACACCTTAGACAGTTTAAGTGTTTCGTGACCAGAACCTTTAGGATATTAGGTAGTAGTCTTTGGGTGACAACATCAATAAGGCTGTGATCTCCTGTCTCATTCATGCTGTCTGCCTGTCTGTCCGTCTAGCATTGTGTCTGTCTGTCTGACCACACCAGAAGAGAAGAGCAGACAGTCACTCCTCAACACTCTCTCTGTCTCTCTCTCTCTCTCTCTCTCTCTCTCTCTCTCTCTCTCTCTGATGTTCTGCTCGCTCGTCCTTCTGTCCTTCGCTCCCTGCCTGTGATCTCCTGAGGAGTCGGGGATTGAGAAGACCCCTGTTCCTTCCTGTCCTCCCCCCACCCC
>OOFG01093887.1:0-15274 GCA_900323295.1 Molva molva | reverse complement strand
TAAATCTCTATATATCTATATAGAGATGTATATAGATATGTATCTATATCTATATAGATATATCTCTATAGAAATATATATATATATATCTATATATATATATATATATCTCTATATAGATATATATAGATAGAGATATATAGATATATATCTATAGATATATCTCTATCTATCTATATATATATCTCTATATCTCTATCTATCTATCTATCTATAGATATATCTCTATCTATCTATCTATCTATATATATATATATATATATCTTTGTCTGTGTGGTTATACATCAATTCCTAAACTCATCCTGATATATAAGCTAGCCCGTATGCAAACAAGCATCAGATCCACATTTAAGTGAAGCCCTGTCAATAAATAAAGCACAGAGCATGTATTGAGTTTCTTTAGTTTTATGTACATTTGTTTCATTGCATGGTAGAACAGAAACCGTTAATACATCAATTATTTGCAGCCATCTTTTTACACTACTCTTATAGGCAAAGATACACAGACATCCTTATCAAACACAGCGTGTTGATAAGGGAGGTTTCTAGATATTCTGAACATGCCATTACACATCTGTACCTGCAAAACAAAGAGGCAACGTGACATGGGGAAAGCTACAATAATCCAGTGTTAAGCAAAATGAAGACAGTAAATAAAAGTTAAATCAGCAATTATACAGGACATTCTCTTGACATTCTGTGCTTTGTAGAAAAGGAAAAAAAAGTGCGATCATTAAAATGAAAACCTTGCAATGATTAAAAAGAACTGCTTTACAGGGTTATGCTTTCGTCACAACTTACTGAACAGAAGGGTTACGTTTAGGTTGTGAAATGATTGGACCTGGAAAAGACCTGGAGTGTAATTCTCACTTAAAATTAAATAAAGGCCTACCTTATTTTTGTTTATGACTTAGACCACGTGAACATTTAACTGTTGCACCATGTTTGAACGAGGAAAAAGTAAAAGTATTCAACCTCAGTTGACAGGCAAAAACACAAAATACTTATTTTAAATCCCTTCATGCGACAGCTGGCCCTTTAAGATGTAGGCTACTGGTCTGTGATTGGTAACCAAAACACTGCAATTGCAATAAATTGAGTCTTTTACCACAAAACAAAGCAGTTCAATTTAGCGTCACTCTTTATTACGCAACACACCACTGCAAAGACTGAGGCTGCTGTAGCATGCTCAGCTATCAACACAGCTACTAGATATGGCGCCATTGGGAGGCGTCCCTTAAGAGGACCTTAGAACAAACGGAATGTCAAGCAGATGAATCTGCAGTGGTTGCAATGTATTGGCCAGTTACACTATCCTGCTGGAGTTGGAGTAACAGCTTCTAAAGGAATGTAGAAATGTAACACTGACAAACATAATTAATGACTCGTCCAACATAAATTAGTGTAAAAAATAAAAAGCAACAAATTATTTATATAAAAATCCTAGTTATCAATTTAGTTTAATTTGAACAAAGACATGGCTTCACAATCAATGTTCCCTGATTCAAAAACAGGAAAAAGAAACCTTTCATGAGCGGTTCTCGTCGGGCATTGAACTCACACGTACACGTGTGCAGAGTAAAAGGCAACGCACGGTCCTACGAGAAGTTAGTGTTGCCCGGCAACACCTTTCTGTTGTACCTCTGCGTTGGGAATACTGGCATAACCACGGGTGCTGGCGTCAGAACATTACATCATTTTCTTCACCTGGAACGTGTTTCAATGTAGCAACCTCATCAGAATGCTTCCACAACTCCTCGCTCACTTACGTTCATTTGAAAAAGATAAACACCTCATTATTATTAGTAGTGTCTTTTAAAATGGCCGGATTTGTTCAGTTATTTTTATTAACAAAATCGCCAAAGCCATGCTTATGCATTTGTGAGCAAACACATGGAAATTTCACGGAAAATAGAAAAAAAAACCAAGGAGACAGTTCACCAGCCCCCACCTCCTCCAACGCTCTAACATAAGCAGAACATTGCATGTGACCTTTATTTGTCCTTCTTGGATTCCAGCTCCTCCTCCTGGGCTCCGCCTACTTCCTGTTCTGGCTCCTCCTCCTCTGGAACGGGAGGGAACTGCGATAGGGCGGCCTTATCACCTGCCGCCCCCTTGGTCTTGCTGAGCTTTTTGGATTTCTGGTACAGCTCGTTGAGGTTGAATTCCCTAATGATATTCTCCTGTAGGGGAGATATGAAGTAGATACAAACCATGAAATCAAGAAGTCTTTTTATCTTAGGTCCATTTACACACCATTACCATGTCGTTTTATGTGCAGAAAAAAAGAAAAAGAGGACAATAGAGAAAATAAAAGTTTCCTTGGCTGCACATGCATGGATAACGGCTCTTCACTCCAGGCTGAACGGATGGCTTTCATAAAATTAAAGATTTAATCTAAAATCACTAATCAAAACATGGCACAGAATTAGACACTCAAAGCACTTGAAGGTGTTGCATAGCTACTACTGGGGACAGGGCCTCTGGGGCCCCACTGTCCTGTTCCCCACTGTCCTGTTCCCCTCTGGGGCCCCACTGTCCAGCAGGCAGTTCCCCTCTGGGGCCCCACTGTCCTGTTCCCCTCTGGGGCCCCACTGTCCTGTTCCCCTCTGCACCCAATGCCTATTCTACTCCAGCACCTTTCAAAATATATTGTAATAAGACGTCTGGCTGATGGCTTAATCTACACTGAACGATACAAGAGCTTTACCTTTAATTTGGCCAATGCAATGCAGATAAACACCACAATCCTAATATAGCTACCGTATGATTACAAAATCATTTCAATCAATAACTTTCTTTAAATGTTTTAAATAGAGACTATTTAGAGTCTGTTCGGTACACTTTGATCTTGCCAAGACATTAGGTAAAACATTAAATAAAGCAGAAAGGCCTACCTCTGTGAAGGTCCAGGACACGGCCCTGCCCTTCTTGTCCACCTGGGGGCGTCTCATGACCTCTTTCCCTCCCTGGAAGATCACCAAGGAGGGCAGCTGCTTGGACAGAGGGGATGTGGACACCTTGTACCTGGAGCAAGCCAAGAGGAGAACAGATCAGGTTCACACACACAACCTAAGAAGCTGAACCAGTGAATTCATTGTAATAATTACTTCTCAGGCAGCCATGTGAATGGACGGACAGGGTCGAAGGAGAGGTTTACAGTTAAAACACTGGATAAAAAGTGTAAAACCTACTTTTTGGACACCTCTCCATAGCGTCCAATGTCCACTTTGCCAAACTTGAGGCCAGCACAGTTATACCTGAAAGGAGGCAAGGACAATCAACTAGCAGAATGTCATACTGAATAACACCAGTGACGTATTTACGGGTGGCACAGCAATGGCTTAACGAGGAGCCAAACGCTGACCTCAAACACAGGGACTGCACCCAACACAGGTTAAACCCTTGCCATGTTTTCACGTGATTTCAAATGCCATAGCTGGCATGTAAAGGAACAGTATCAGGCACACATTTCAGCCAATCAGATAAGGGTGCAACAGCAGAGATGGCGCTGTCCAAAAGGTAAATGATCTACATCTATATTGTGCCGGTCCTGAGGACATCTCATTTCGATTTCACGGCTCGCCCACGCACATGTTCACACGCTGAAGCAGTGTCAACGCGCACGCCAACAACCCTTCTGCCAGGAGAGGGATAGAGGGCCAGGAATGGGCTTACTTAAGGGAGAGGTCTGCGTAGACGGAGGCGAAGGACTGGCATTCAGGAGACCAGTTGGCGAAAAACTCTACAATCCAGGTCACTCGCCCGTCTCTCTCCAGCTCGTCCTGTGGAAGAGGTTTTATATGATCAACACAAGCCACATGACATAACATGCACCCTCAGAAACACTGGAAGGTCCTCTGTATTGATCTTTTTGTTGTCATTTAGCATTAAGTGTAAGTGAACCCCAGTTTCAGCTCGAATTAGAACATAAAAAAAAGAAGTGTTTTAGGCTGAGAGTTTGAGGAAGGAGGGGGGCTTGTTATCCCCATGGTTGTAACCCACGGCAACATTGTGTAGGAGCGTTAGAATGAGCGATGTTGTATATGAAATGCAGCACACACCGTGGCGTTATACTAGGTGTCTGAGAAGCATAACCCTCTCTCGGACACGAACATCAACCGCTGCCCAGAACGAGCTCCACACACACCTCACCACCCGTGTCCCTTCGTCGTGACTTCGCAGAGAATACTGAAAGGCGCTTCGACGTCACGAAAAGAACGTTGGAACGTTCACATACTGGTTGGCGGAGACCAGCAAAAACACAGCATTTTACAACTGTTCCCTCTAAATGACGGTCTTATTTCTTTATAACAGTGACAAAATGGCTAACTTTGTTAAAGACCATATGAAGACATATAACCATGTTTATTAAAAAAAGGTTTTGGGTTCACCACCCTTTTAAGAACAACTTTCGGTTATTAAATCCCTAGCTTTCCATTTGACAGAACATTTGTTTCTTGTATATTTTTATCTTTGCCCATCAAGCGGCACAGTCACACATTGCTGGTCATAATAAGGCCTAGCATAACTCTGCATTTTTAACACACTAATGGCCATCTTTCCTTGTCCCCAGTGCCTGAGCAAGCTTTGCATGTCCCGAGTCAATTGTCATATCGGTAATTTGGAATTGGGACTCACATCAATGGTTTTGTCACTGAAGTATTTGATGTACTCTGGTCCCATGTAGAGAGGGGGTTTGCATGTCATCAGGAACACTGCAGAGAGGGGAGGAACATGCGGTTCAAGGGGAGAAGAGAATCCATCCATCCATCCATCCATCCATCCATCCATCCATCCCAGCTAAACCAGCCATTTTAGATGTCCCAAATCCATTTCAGTCAGATCAAAAGGATTACCATACCATCTGTACATTTCATCTAGAAATGCGCACACACACACACACACATACACACAAATACTTTCTGATCATCTTGAAGGAATGTCTGCCAATGAGATCATCTGTAATAATGAATGGCACTTTCATAAATGGGTCTACTTTAAATACAAATTGTATTATTTAGCATATGTTTTTATCTCAAGAGATTTATACAAGCATACTGAACCAATCTAGATTGCAGATCTTGAGTTATGAAGTGGATTGAGAAGTCAGTATTATCTTTATAAATCAATTAACTAAGCAGCAAATTTGTCTTTGAATTTAGACTCTCTTAAATGGCATCTTATTTTCATCCCTTGGGGTAGACCTCTCAAAATGTATTACATCAACATGGCCACGTCATGTTAATGATGTTATCATTGTTTTCGTCAGGTATCCATGAGCGCCATGTGTCTGTTTCCTGAGGACTTGTGGATAGATCTGTGGTTGATTGACATGGGTACAGGACTGGGAGACACACCTATGCAGAGCGTCAGATAGAGGAGGCCCAGGCGGATGTCCAGCCTGAAGAACAGGATGACGTTCGCCACCTTGCTGAACAAGATGATGTTCCCCACGTGCTGCTCCACCGTTACTGAGGGGGAAGACACACACACTGATGATCATTTTACACTCTTTTTAGTGGTGCTGATTAGGGCTGGGAATTAGAACTGGGAATGTCTTTGTTATGCGTTATTTTTGGTTGGAAAAGATCAGGCAAAGTGACAAGCAACCATGTTTCTGGTAGAGACTAGGCCCATTTCGGAGTGATCTTTGTGACCCAGTGAGGTAGTACAAGGAGTTAGGTAGAGCCACTGTAGATCAATTGAATGAAAGGGCTTCTTAAATGACAAGTAGACAGTATTTAAACATCGGTGAAAAAAATGGCAAGAAGTACTTACTGGCTCGCCTGTTCTTCATCATAACAATGGCACTAAGGAACATCAGAATCTCCACCTCTCTCTAGGATCGAAGAAACAGCAGTTATGATGTTATGTCTTGCAGCACCATCTCAAGTAAAACAATGGTGATTGATGCGCATTTTTGCTGCATAGTCAGATACCCATGCATTTTAAAAAGCCTAAATGTGGTGTCAAGATATGCACAGGAATTATCTGCAAATACGTAACGTTACACTTGACTCGAAGGCATACACGCAAGCACTCGATCACCTCGCTAGGTTTATCACTTCATATTAGCGGTGCTATTGTTAGAGAATCGCCTAATTAATATGTTTAAGCATTATTTGATACAGACCCAATCAAAATCGCAAGAGTTGCCATCTTCTCGTTGTGTTGTAAGATGGTCGCAGACGCCAGGTGTTTTGCGAATAGCTAGAAAGGCTATGGACATGAACAGTGAAGCTACATAGTACGGCCTCAGAAGCCACTTGTACACATGCGGCAAATGGTATAGGAAGGCAAGTAAAGGCGTCAGGAGCGCCATTTTCTATTTGTTTAGCGTTCAGTCTATGAAAGAGAAATCTGATGTAGATGGTGATGAAATTCTTTGCCGTACCACACCGTACAGTGCCTATAATATATCGCCCCAACTGAATTAGTAACCACAGATAGATGATCGTATAGAAGCGGAAGAAGAAGCGGAGGTCAACGAGGACGAACCGTCGTAGAGCATCGACAATTGGCTACTCGAGGAAACCATCCAATGACGTGTAGGTCATTATGCATAAAGTCCCGCCCAGCGGAAATGGATTTACCAAATTTGTTTTACCGTAATTACAGAAGTAGCCGGGACATCAATAACTGCACCAAGTTCAGCACCACGTTGCTGATATAGATTAAGATAATTCCATAAAGCTATGATATGATCGATTGTTTGCTTTACTTTGCCTGTTAATATTCGTTCTTTTTAACTACATAATTAATTTACATAAACATAAAGGTTATAATTTACGGTAACAATTTACAATAAGGAAACATTAATTAACCATTAATTAACATGTGTAAATGCAGTTATACGCATTATTATAAAGCATTAGCATAGGGGTTAGGGTAACACTATTCAACAATGTATAAATTAATACCTTAGAGGAGGAGGAATACCTTTAATGCTTATTACTGAATTAATTAATATAAATGAATGTACCTTTATTGTAGAGTGTTACCCAATTCACAATATAATGCATTAACAAGGTCTTATCCTAAGTCAAAATATTGTATTGAGGATGCACGTTTAGCCACATCAACCCCCCACTTAACACACACACACACACACACACGTGTGTGTGGGTGTGTGTGCGTGTGCGTATGTGTGTGTGTGTGTGTGTGTGTGTGTGTGTGTGTGTTTGTGTGTTTTTGTGTGTGTGCACATGTGTGTGTGTGTATGTGTGTGTTATTCCATGTGGCACATGGCATATGGAGTTTAAAAGTGAGTTCTCTAAACCCTGTACTGGTCCCTCTGAAGGAAGACCGGTCCACATACCCTTTCAGGTAGAGCTGTTTTAAAAGTGGAAGCAAACTCAACTAGCTCATGATAGCAGGTAAGCTTGCTAAAAAACATTACTAATTGTAAAGGCATTCAATAAGTTAATTGAACATTTGCATAAAATAAAATATATATGGGCCTACAAATAGAACAGTCACATATGTTCTGCTCAACACACTTAAGCAATTGTTTCCTTCATGTTCTCTTTGTGTCATATTTGCCAGCGGTTCAGTCAGATTTACCTGTTATGGCACTTAATGTCCAGAATCAAGAGTCTGTTTATGTTAAGGTATGTGCTTTTCTAAATATAAATTGTTACTTTCTATACACCAACTTATTGGTATCTTTCATTAAGATTCGCATTATTGTTTTTTTTACAACATCCTCACAGTAAAAGTAATCCGATAGAGAAGTCCATGAAAGAACCTCTTTCTATGGAGCAGTAAAAGTCCTTGAACCAGCCTCTTGGCCTCAGAGGGCAAAGCTGAGCACAAGCCCAAGTGGCTATAGCTTGGAACCCTAAGTGAGCTATGACTAGGCTGGTTCATCATACAGTACACATAGCATACAGCTTGTCAATACTTGTGTAATGTAATAATGAATCTGTGTTTCCTTTTAGACCACAGCTTTTTGAGCAAAGGCAGAAGGGAGGTCAATTTACACGCTGAGTAGCAAAAAGCTAAATGATTAGCATCTGGTCGTCATCCTGGCTAATGGTGATTGTTAGAGGGTCTGAGAACCTTTTTTTTATGAATGGCCAACTGCTTGCTTGCAGGTCTATCCTGCTAGTCAAGTAGGCTTGTCTTGTGGGATTGTTTATTATGCAAACATGAGTTGGATAGTTACGAGGTTCGTTTCACGAAGAACAGAATACAACATAAACATGTACCTTTTGTCAGAATGAATTTCTTAGGCCCTTGCTGCCATGAACATTTAATCAAGTATGTCCCATTCCTCTTTGCATTATCATTGTGTCATTGTGTGACAAAAAATATCTACATGAACGAATCATTTTAATTTTCTTATTTTAATCCAATGTGGTAGACACCTAAAATGAGATCAACATGGCCACTTCATATTAATGAAGTGGACACCCTCACAATGTTGGGAAAATGCTCAGAGAACAGCATTACACCAACAGCAAACAACACATAAAAGCAGTGAAACATTTAGCTGTTCAGCTGCCCTGATGGTAGTGACCGGCACACAGCAGCCCAACTGTTTCAAACCTTTGTTCAAATAATGTCCTTCAGATGTTTCAGAGCTTGATGGTTATGTTTCCTCATCTGGTTGAAGGTGAAGTGTTTTAAATGATGGAGAGTTAGTGTCATTATCAAAACACTGTCTCCTTTATTTATCTCTATTGTTAGAAACACTAGCCTAGCTTGTTCATAAATCAGGCCTACCTTTAGGCCTAAAGTACAAAGCATACAAAAAGATCCCATAAGGTTGGATTGTTAGGCAAGCATGAGTATGAACGTTCATAGATATAATATGAATGATACAACTTAATGATGTGAGTAAAGGTAGTCTAACATCTTACAGAACGGAAAAATTTAGTAAACCTTGACCTCTCGTGGTGAATTCTGATTTAAACACAAAATACACATTTTACCATGATGCCCTAAGATCTAAGAAAGAAAGACAAAGTCAGTTTCAAACAAACTAATGGGGGGGTGTGTCACCTCTCGGTGTCAGTGCGATAACAACATATCTCTCCCACTTACAGTAACAGCTGCAGGTCAGACCCTCCAACACCTTGTCCCAGTATGTCGATTCTCTTTGGGCGATCAGGATATGACTCTTTAGCCCTGTCACGTTTCTGATATCTATGGGCTGTGATTGTGTCCAGGGTGTTCAAAGGCATCTTTTAGGAGAACAAGACACCATTAGGGTGTTGGAACAACCATTAAACAGTGACTTTTTTACATTTTCTTAAAAATGTTTAAGTAAAGGTGTCAGGTGTTTTCGCCGCAACACCTGATTCAGTGTGATTGGCCCTTAACTTTGATTGGTTGGCTGGGATGGGCTGGTCTACATTGAAGCTATTTCCAGCAGTGTGATCTGAAACAGAATCACTGTCATAGGTGGACCACGTCTAGTAGTAGCGGCGTTCGCTTGATAGTGGGCACTATCTCACACTGTGAGGAAGCTGGCATAGTTTAGACTATGGATGTACATCTTCAAGCAGCCACCATTCACCATTTCCTTCATTTTCCAAATGTTTCCAACTTCAGGCCCAGCTCCGTGCTTGAGGCGGTCATTGCTGCTTGCAGCTATATTTTATTTATTCATTTTTTTTAATTTTCCAATTTGTTTGTTTTCTGTTCCTGCTTTAGGTTTCAAGACTATTCCTTCTCTCAAATATTATATGTTGTGAGATTATGGGCACACTTCTTGTGAGGCCCCTAAACATTGGGCCAATCCAGCCCACTCATCATATCACCTGATCTCAGTCATGATATAAGAAGCATGCAGCGCATGTGTTCAACCTGGAGAGGGAGTCCTCTGATGCAGACCAATGGACACCTGGTGTTGGGGTTTGGCTCTCCTTTAAAAGCCAACTGCTTGCTTGTGGTTCTAACCTGCTTCCCGATTATCTGACTAGATTCTGAGGTAGTGGGATTGATCATATCATACAAACATGAAGAACATGCAACATACGTACCTTGTAAACAAATGAAATGATTAACCATTGCTGCCTTGATTGTGTCACGTGTGTGCCATTCCTCTGTGAACATGTCACTGTGTCTAATTCATGGAAATAAAGTTATTGTGCATGAATTTAATGGACGTGCATTTCTTTTCTCATGGTAACTTATTTATTTTGTTTTCAACAGTTACACACAACCAATCACTGCAAAATATATAAAAAAACTAAATGGAAATATGATTCAGCTTTATTTAATAAACACAGTTTTGGGATGTTGAACCCTTAGCAATGTTTTACAGTCACTTTTGTATTGTCAACTATACAAATCAGCCTATTTCTGTACTATGAGTAGATTTTAAATAGATTTCAGGTCTACATATGTTTGACCTTTTCAGGATGTGGACACAAACTTCCCCAAACTGATCAATACTATCTTCATTGGAGCATGTTGTGCGTTGATGACCACACCATTCTTTAGTCCCCTTGTTAAGGCAGTGAGATACATAAAATAAATACATAACAACTTTGACAAACGTTTAAACAATCAAAACACACACACACACACACACACACACACATACATTTAATTTCAATAAATTATTTCTAACTTTAATACTCCATTTGGTATGTTAGTTTAAAATAAAATCACATTCAATGTCTATGTAGATTCTGTGTCATAGCTCTATTCACAAACCAGTGTGCCTAATTGCTAGCGATTGATAACTACGTTTGCACGTTAAAACATGGTACCGATGACGACAGCAACAGATAAAAGCAGAACATTTAAAACCTAAAATGTCACAAATTAAATTTCCCAAAAATGTAAGCATGGTGTAAGCAGATATAAATTATCACTTAAAATGAAAATAAAAGCAAAAAGTCCACATTTTAGAAAAAAGTTTTTCTCAAAATGTATACTGCATACAATAAATCGCATTTATTTATTGCTCACACTGTGCCTGCACAGAAACAGTTGTCGAGAGGGAGAGCAAATGTCATCACAGAGAACCAAAGTCTATCCGACGAATTTCTGTTCAAATCAGTACTAAACTACCCAGCCCACAACAGACATGAGAAACATTGTTAGGTCCGTTAAAACACCTTTTAGTTCTTGTGATGTACACACACCAGTACCCTTATGAGTCTCGAAGTACAAACTGACCAGCACAGCTAGGACTACAAAGTAAAAGAAATTGCCAGCAAGAGCCACAACCACCAAAAGAAAAAAATATATACTTTGAAATATGTATGAATCATGAGCCTACATATAACAATACAAACACTATTGTTTACGCTAAGATAAGCCTTAGATGGTCACCAACCTATGCCACAAAACATTAGTTAGGTATGGAAAAAAGGTGTGAAAGGATATGGGTATAAAGTTGTACTATCTGATAGTAGATGATAAAGGTCACGGTATTCTCCCAGCCTCAAGTGGAGAAAGAAAATAGTAACATAACAGTACTTTATATATTTACTTAGCATAAAGCTACTCCTGACATTATGTTACAGCAACAGTGCAATTACATTGTCCGTTAATAGAAAAGCATTCTCTGATACTCCTCATTTATGCAAAGCAATTACCATTAAAGAGCATCTTTATGGCATCTGTCCAAGGGAAAAGCAATCATCGAACAAACAAAGGCACAAAACAAATTAAAAAGTTAGCAAAAACTAAATAAATATAATGCAATTGGTGTTTCAGAAATTGCAATAGTCATATTTGACCAGCAATGGTGCTGCTCTGTGGTCTAATGTTAATGTGTGGCAAAGCCTGAATTACACTACACAGAGACTCCCAGAACCTAGCATCGCGGTGCCTGTGTCTGGGAGGTCCATCTCAACTCATCAGGATTTGATCAAGCAGGGAACGGGTGTAGTGTTATATCTTTGACAGCCAGAATAAATGAATGCACCTGGTGAATTCAGAGTAGTCATTTCAGTTGGTTGTGATACAGCTACAGCTTTCCAGCAGTGCATTTGATTGATAACTAGAAGAGGATAAAGGTCCATTGCCCTCATGGTCCACACAGTCCTCAGCCTGCTCGACCCCCCCTAACAAGTTACTTCAGGCTGAAGCAACTGATCTCTACACTGGCATCCAAGTCATCCGCAGTGTCCACATTTGCGTCGGACAACTGTGACGCGACTGAGTTTGAGGAATTGTGGGAGAAATCCAAGCCCCCTCTCCAAGCAAATGGCAAGGAGTAGCGAGTAGAAATCTGAAAGATTATGTGATCGAAACAACAGTGGGCCAACACAAGGAAGGCAATGAGACGGATTGGAAAAAACAGTTTTTCAGCACTCTGGATGCTGTACTGGGAGAAATGTCAGCAAGATTTAATAAACGAAACAGCCAACTTGTTGCTGTGTGTCTTCCACTCCGAGACGAAACCTTTATGGCTGCGGAACCGGAGAAGCCACTGCTGGATTTAATCTTGGGAGATTCTGTAGTAGTTCACTGTCGCATGCCAGTTCCTAAAGACTGAAATCGCCGATCTAAAGATGAAAAACGGACTACACAGAACCTTTTAGATAGATACTCTGGGCCTCTGGCAGCAACACCTACTGGATGATGGCATTGAAGCTGGGATTAACATTTGGAGCATCCATGGCAAGTTGCGAAAACTCTTTTTCAATGTTGATAAATGTATTCAGTGAGAACAGACGGAGCATGTTGCACAGGAGGAAATCACAGCTGATTCAACTGGCTTTTGAGAGGGACCTTACATGCAAACTCCGTGGGGATGGAAGGAGGGACTGCTGAGGAGGTTTGACAGCATCAAGGCGGATGCAACTGAATCAGGGTAAGAAGAGGCAGCCTGTTTGGGCTTGTATTATTTTGTAGCTTTTTGGAAATGCGTGGGAAATGTCAATGATAAGTGTAGACATAATTTCATCATTGGCTTTGCTGCCAAGAAGGGGATGTGATTGTGGGAGTGTGTGTGGATGATGGCTGGTTTAAGCAGCCTCGCCTGGCCGAGTCAGACTGATTGGACTCTGGGGCTGGGTGAGGCTGCACACCTGTTGCACATTGAGCAATCAATGTGCAACAGGTTAAACCGGCCATCTTCACACACACTCGGGGAGACATCTCCTGCATGGCAGTGGAGCAACATTATCATGTTCATTTACTGCAACTTTTACAATAAACCGGATTTCTAACATCACCACCTTGCGTCCTTTGTCTGGAGGAGCCCAATAAAAGTCACCTAGGTGGAGTGTGGCAGCCACCTAGGTGGCGTGTAGCAATTGGCTTTGCTACAGTGATGCTAATGTTGTTTTATATGGTAGAATCTGTGCTTGCTTTGCATTACATCGATGAGGGAGGCAGACCTTGACCAGTCTCTGTTGTGGTCATACGCAGCGTATTACGGCACTAGTGTGGCAGCTTGGTAGCTGCTTCCAAGCTGCAGTCTACCGATAACATTTTCCACCTCCTTAATCCTGCCGCTGGGTCTGATCTGAACCTTGTGAGATAATCCTGAACTTGTAGGTTAATTCTTCAGTTTCCAGCTAATGAACTGTCTGACCTCACTCTTGTCTGACCTCAACCAACTTTCAAAACCTAAAAAGCAGACGGACCAGTCAGCACCAGGGGGTAGGTTTAGTTCATAACCACGAGTCTTACGCTCTTCAAAACAATCATCTCCTCCCAATCAAAAAAGGAGTGAAGCTTTTGCTCTCTTTGCTCTTGCTGAATCCAATCGGAAGAAAAGCAAAAACATATCCCTCTGAGAAAAGTCTTCAGAGAAGAGTCTACAATGTCTTATTTTACATTGTTATTCAGTCTATTTCAGATAAAGCGTTTGCGATTGCTGCACTTCAGTGGTTCTGAGTGCTGTTTGTCCACTTTCTGGGCTTTGGGAGTTGGTTTTAAGGGAGCGAGGCCAAACTGATCTTCAGCGAGAAACTGAAATGTGAACCCATCCAGGATGAACCACAATAAAACCCCTGCTAGTCCATGAAGAATACTTAGTTTTGTCTGAGTGTAAAGCCTGTTTTCTGAAGCCATTGTGATGGTAATTCTTGTACCCTATTAACCTGATATGATAAACCCAATACCTGATTCTATTCTACCTATAGCAAAACATAAAGTTTGTCTATGCTGTGAGTCCATTGGCAGCTTGTCCGTTGGTTGTGGGACCTTTGACCAGGACTCCAGCATCGCTTGGGTCCGCTTCATTCAGAGGTGTCTTCTCTTTATTTGATAGGTCGGCCCGCTTCTTCTTCTCCTTGGACAGATTCCTACGGTGATAAAACAGGTAGCCAGGCAGCAGGAAGCCAGCCAATGAAAAACCGAGCAGGCTTACATTGATCTGTTGATTTGGCAAAAGAAGTGTCAAGTTAGTGTCACATGTTTGATCCTCGAATTCTTTTTATAATTTCTTTCCAGCCAATAATATGAAAAAAGGAAAAAAACAATAAAGAAACAATAATGATGTGTGTGTGTGTGTGTGCATATGCGTGTGTCCTACCCAGAAAGGGTCTCCATTGAGGGGCCCCACCATCAGCATGAACAGAGGCTGCTGGAGCAGAGCGAACACGGCACTGATCATAGACTGCATGCCGGTCAGCGTCCCAAAGTGGTTGGCCGGATAGCTAGAGGAAGACACAACAACAACGTCCAGATGAGACCAAATCTAAGACTTGCGACTAGACGAAACGGTTTCAGAACGTCACCTGATGTCATTGCATGCTGTCTCACGAGATTTACCTTGTCAAATCACAGAATGTGGTTTTAGAAGTGGAAATATCATGCGTTGATCATTTTTATCTCACAAGTGTAGTGTTGACATTCGTTCTACAGGTGAAATACAGTCCCTAACGTTTGCATTTTCTTGTCAGAGCAGGAGCATCGCCAGCTTTCAACTCTCTCTACCGCTGTCTCTACTGCACGCTGTCTCTACTGCACCCTGTCTCTACCACTGTCTCTACTGCACCCTGTCTCTACCGCTGTCTCTACCGCTGTCTCTACTGCTGTCTCAACTGCACGCTGTCTCTACTGCACCCTGTCTCTACCGCTGTCTCTACTGCACGCTGTCTCTACTGCATGCTGTCTCTACCGCTGTCTCTACTGCACCCTGTCTCTACCGCTGTCTCTACCCGCTGTCTCTACTGCACCCTGTCTCTACCTCTCTCTACCGCTGTCTCTACTGCACCCTGTCTCTACCTGTCTCTACTGCACCCTGTCTCTACCCGTCTCTACTGCACCCTGTCTCTACCCCTGTCTCTACTGCACCCTGTCTCTACTGCACGCTGTCTCTACCGCTGTCCCTACTGCATGCTGTCTCTAC
>OOFG01093865.1:0-17916 GCA_900323295.1 Molva molva | reverse complement strand
ATTGGAGAACTCAACTTCATGAGAATGAATCCCTGGTCTCTGTATTGTAAACCTGCCAATGTTAACTTCACAACATAGCCCAGTACCTGTCTGGAGGAGTTGGGTGAGTATGTCTGCGACCCTGAGGATGTTCTCCCCGGTCGCAAAGCGTGGAAGCTCTTTGATTGCCTGTCGCCTTATCTGAAAACAGAAGGTTGTATATTAACTGTTAGTGTTGGGACTGTTGGTTAGTATAAGACCCGTATTTTCAATATTTAAAGGATGTAGAGAAACATTTGTTTCTTCCGTAGAGTTCAAAACGTGAGACCGATTAAGCCACTGTGTGAGTAACACCAACAACAGTTCAAACTTTGGAAACACTCACCGACACATCTTCATCTTCACACAGGTCAAGCTGGGCATTGATGGCAGCATCGGCAAGTTCGGGAAAGCTGCTAAAAAACTTGGGGATAAACTGTGCAGCGAGACGCTTCTCCTTTGGACCACCCTTGACGCCATCCAGAATCACCTGGTAGGCATCCTTATGCTGCAGAGGTCACAACAAGTATACTTGAATTAGTTAATGAATCAACTTCTCATGCGAAAGATGTTTTAAAGTTTGGGAGATCTATTGCGTTTTTAAATACGAAAACATTCTCATAACTACATCTGGGTAGTTCAGGAACATAAATTAAATTGCACAAAGAAACGCCAGAAGTCCATTGACGGATTCAAGATTACTACCGGGGTTGATATCAAGCTCGTTTGCTAGCATATTATCGTTAGCTTAGCATTTTTAACAGTCTTCCATAAAGAATATCCTATCCAAGCACTTTGCCTGGCCAACATTACTCTTTTAAACGTGTTTTTCGATTATTCAACTAATGTTATATTTCCTATCAAAGTGTTCGATTATTAAATACCGGGCTGAGGTTGTCCTTAGCGTCAGCAAGGATCCCATAGTTACGATACAGCTCCTCGATAGTGACCGCCATCAGCGTGTCCGAGTGCGTGCTTAGATAAAAACGCCAATGAATACACCGATATCCCGTATGAGGGCAACTTAAGCTCTGCTTCTAGTCGTCGTTAATGAAAAAATAGCCTATTTTAAAAAATATGCAATTCTAAAAAGTGAACGGGGAGAGCAAAATGGCATAAATATGTGACTGAAGCCCCGCTCTCCGTTTCATAAACGTTTGCTAGCGTTTTGCCAGTGAAAAATCTTCTTCTTCATCTTCTTTTACATATAAAGGCAGCATAGAATGCCGTCGTGCGCATTGCTGCCACCCACAGGTTTGGAGGTCAGTACTATGGAAATACATTCAAAAATACAAAACAACAACCATTAGATCAAATAAAGAGAGAAAATAAAAAAACAAACTACGTGCGCAGTGAGAGAGTGTCACACCAATGACTGCCAAAGAGCAAAACAATATCCCCCTTTCCTTATGCCTCTTGCAGTACAGAAGTATATGTGGCACCGTTTCAAGCATCCCACACCCAGCACATAACCCACCTTGATGCTTAGCAACCAGCATCAGTCCTGCTCCCAAACTACAATGCCCCAACCTCATTCTGGCCAGTACTACCCCTGCATTCTTATCCACCACACTTGGCGTAACCCTCCTCTACAACAGTCTGCTATATTGTCTACAAATGCCTTCCCGTAACCCCAGAATGTAGCGAAAGGTAGCGTAGACAAGCTTGGCCCTGCTCCAAGCCACTGGCATCACACGTGACCATGGAAACATGGTCAGACTCCCAACAGAAAAAGCAACAAAAATGTATACTGATACCACTAAAGCACAACTGGAAAGAAGGAGGTTTTTACTTTTTAATTCATTTTATATTGGGGTACATTTACATAGGACTATTGATAAGTGCACACATGGTTGGCTGTCTCCCCTTGTTATCCATAACTCTGCAAACAAGCTGTTTAATATCTTATTTGTTTGGTCGTAAATATTTGCAAAAAAAGAAAGCGTCAGTCTGAAATACATGGGAACCAGGTCACTCCACTGGAGGAATGAGCCCTCACACTACATTGTATGCAGTGGAAGGAGAACAGAAGTAGGCATTTTAATGAAAAGTTTACAAAACACAACAAAACGCCGTAAATGTTTAGGGAGAAATATACCTGGATCTGGATTGATTACGTTGGTAGTGGATGGATTTTATTGAAATTTGAACAAAAGCAATGGGTGCAGTAAAAAGTAAAATTTTAACAGGTAACTGACAAACAAATGGACTGACTAAATAATTGACCATTGTCAAATCATGAATTCAAAAAAATTATATTTTGTTAAGATAAAAAAGTCGCTGACATGCTTCCACTCACTTTGTTAGTTGTACAGTAAGTGCTTCAGGGAAAGATTCATCTCATAATTTTCTTTACCTGTCATTTCTGATTAGAGTATTTTTTGGGGAATAATCCATCTTGCAAGTATGGAGTTTCAGAAAAGCCACTTAAACGTGCTTAGGTGATAAAGTAGGTTGTGATGTAATAAAATAAGGTATTGCAATGGCAAAGGGACAAGTCTTGAATGTCGCTCCAAAGCAAGGATGATAAATCACAGGAAACGAATTCCTGCTCCAAACTGGACTCCATCACAGATCCTGTAATAAAACAAGAAACAACAACATATCGGCATAAAAACAGATTGAAGAGTTCATTGAGCGGGATGACTACAGTTCAATTAGAAGAAAATCCTTCTTGTCACTCAGGGAAACAAAAAATGGCCTATGGGGATATGCATTATTATGCAACGTTGTAAATTAAAGGGCACCTATTTCAAATCTGCCCTGTCCTTGACTTAGTGACATCACAAGGGGGAGTGCCCACCCAGGTGTATGCTGGATAGATCCATCTACCAGCATACCCAGTGGAGTGTAGCAACTGGCAACTCACACCTGGTGGTAAACAGGGGCCCTTTAAGTGTTTAACTGTATTCTGGCCAACTTACACAATATTCAGCCCTGCATACATTTATGCATTAAAATATCTGACCAATATATTGAAAAACCATTCTGCCCTGGATAATAGATCTGAATAACACCATACTAGTTACCGGGGACCAGCAAGAGTGCGAACGTTTTTAAATCAACGTGTGGTCAGCTAGCTTATAACCGTACTTGTCTCCACTCTGGACTCCCATTGGGATGCAGTAGTTGAGCTCCAGCCGGGCGATGTTGCCCAGCCGCAGCAGAATGCCTGCTCCGTACGACCAGCGTATGCACTCTGCAAGCTTCCTCAGATGGGCTTGGGGGCCTTCACCTGAACACAAATGAAATGATGAAGGAAAATAAAACAAACTAAACTGCTCAAATATAAGACATTGGATCACCAGAAACAAAGACTTACAATCTGAGGTCTGGAATGTGTACATTATTAGCCCTGCATTTAAACTAAGTTGTCAAACCTGTTTTAGACAAGAAGTAAAACCAGTACAGCCAAACTTTAGTTGGGTGACCTGAATGTGCCCACCATAGTTGAGGTTACACAGATTCCCGGCATTGAGGAAGAAATGTGCTCTGAAGAGGTCACCGAAGCCCCCCTTGCCTGGTCTGAAGGGGAGGGGTGTGTAGAGATGGAGACCCCCAGCCCAGTACGCCTCCCCTCCCAGGTAGTCACCTGTCATACCAAAGTGTTGCAATCAAGATCAAAACAGTATCATGAATACCTTATTTTTCTGTAAGGGTATATAGGCTAGTAATGCATATACTAATATATAAAACCAATAATATTATTAGCCAAAATATATAAAATCAGCATGAAATTACTCCATTGTATGGAGTTGGTGTACACACACCAACAAGTATGCAATGAATGGCGTGGAATTTCAAACTGTGATATTTGTTATATATTTTAAACTCTGAAACAACGCTCTGCTGGAGAAGAGGGTTGCTTTCAGGTATTCAAAGCTGTATTTTCCAATGTTCCATTTCTATAAAATACTGAATAATCTGAACTAAGTCAAGCCACAGGATGAGTATGTTGTTGTTTGGCTCTTGTGTATTCTAGACATCAAGCACCCACATGCCCAGAGCATGCCAAGTATGAATGGCTTTCCCTTTCCAGCCACTTTATATATCCCCAGTACAAAAAAAGGCATCATGGGGCAGCTTAGTTGCTAACTACGTAAGCGCTGTGCCTTGAAGCGACCAAGGTCTGTCCATATGCTACATGTCTTTCCTTTTCTTTCCCTCCCATTCCCTCCTTCCTCAATCCACTTTCCCTGTCCCGTCCATAAAGGCATAAAACTCCATACAAAATTGACTTACCTTTACTCTGTGGGCCCATGCTATACATGCTGAAACCTCGGACACTCGTGGGTCCACCAAGATAGAACCTAGCCAACACAATCACACAGCCACTTGACTTTCCATGCAAATTCTTAAATATAAAACATTCACAGTTAACAGTGATGCTTGTGGGACTGGTATTGTCAGTTACCGGTCTGTGATGCTTTTGGGAATGGTATTGTCAGTGTAACCTGTCTGTGATGCTTGTGGGACTGGTATTGTCAGTTACCTGTCTGTGATGCTTTTGGAAATGGTATTGTCAATGTTACCGGTCTGCGATTCTTGTGGGACTGGTATTGTCAGTTACCGGTCTGTGATGCTTTTGGGAATGGTATTGTCAATGTTACCTGTCTGCGATGCTTGTGGGCTGATCACCGATGGGAAGCAGCAAGCCACCCCATAGCGAGGTTGACAGAACCTGGAGAGGAAAGAGGTGTCTACTGAGAAGACAGCAGACTAGTGTGTTTCATGCCTTAAGAGCTTTTGCCAGAATCAAAACCTTTCAAGCTAAACATAAGCAAAAACATGCAGCGGTAGAAAAATATATCTATAAAAAAGCTGTACATTTTGTTATACATTTATATAGTGGAATTGTCTGGCTCTTGGGCTGTTAATGACTGTGGTCCATTAAGTACTAGTATTAAAAATAACTATCAGAAAGAACCTAAATTCTCAATTATATTCTTATCATCTCTAGAAAATGTAATAAAAAGAAAACTGACCTGCGAAGTCAGTTAGCAATAGTTAGTAAGGTGACTCAGGAATTATTGTTTAAAAATGACCTCTCACCGAGTCCCAGAGGAGGCTTCTGTTCAATTGAATCTCAAAGTCTTCCTTCAGGAAGCGAGCATCTCCACCGGTGTAACCTGCCAATTCCTGCACCATCAAAATGCAACATGAGCATGGTATTCACTATTCAATGGGCTTTTTCAAATCAACACATTTGCAGAAGAACACCAACCTGGTGAACCTTGAGGAGACCTCCTTTCCTGGGCAAGATGGAGGAGTTTCTGGTATCAATGACCATTGTGTGCTAAAGAGAGGAGAATGCATTTAGATAACATCTATAATACTCCAGCTTCTGGAGGTAATAGTCATAAAAAATGTCTAAACACATGGCTAGTGAAAACATATTAAGTTTTAAGTTTTTCCTGTATCCCTTTCAAGAGATTAGGGTACCTTCAACTTGTCATTAAGAACATGACCTGACCAACGAATAGGACTGATAAAATAACAACAACAAAAAAATAACCTAAAACCATGCATTACATTTACAGGTACGAATTGACACATGTCTTCAGCAAAACACCGGGAGAACGTGCCGATAGTGACGACTTGAGGGAGTGGCCGCTCTCCTCTCTGACTGCGAAAGATGCCGTCCGAGCCAGACAGCCGAGCTCTCTCCACACTCCCTCCCACTTGAGGGTGTGGTTGGTCCTCCACACAGGGAACTGGCACCGGAATAAAGAGGACAGGTCCACAATGATAGCGATTACAATTCTATATATGAAGTTCTTCCAGCAGCTCCCACTCAAAATTACCATTTAATTCAACCACAACAGAATAGATTATTGAGGAGTTTAAGAGGTGTTCGCAAAGGACAAAGCTGATGTAAATTGACAAAACGATTTACACTAATTTCTGTGGAGACGCCTCGATCGGTCTCCCTCAGTGAACTCCATGGAAACTGTCCTGTGACTTTGTATAGATTGACAGAGACGCTGAAAGTGGAAAGAGGAAAAGAAAAATGAATCACAACGTCTCCTTCCAACAGCAATCTCCCATAGCCAGTCTCCACCTTGCAAGCTTGCAGATAATCTGTGGAAAACTCTTGAGGCGTTTGCAAAGGATCAGCCTCTGGTTTCATCAATTGCCAATCCTTTTCCATTCCCACCAACCTGTCCTTTTTCCGAACCAACTTCTGAGCCTGGAATTTATCCAGACTTACGTGAGATGATTTTGATTTGATCTCTCTAACCTAATACCGAAATATCATTACATATGGCTACTGTATAATTTCCTTTCACAGAATATTGTTCTAATGTAAAGACAGCATATGTATATAGAATTTAGAACACCATCATGGACTCATTTGAGCTTTTTTTAACACCCAAAATGAGGTATAAAGTTCTGATCCAATCCAAACTTACTTGCGTTCAAAGTGCCCTGCTTGAGGTTTAAAAAAAGATAGGCCATAGGAAGTTTCTTTAGTGCCGTAAGAGAACTGGAACGTCAGCTTCTCTGCACGACCAAATGTATTTGGAAGCTTCAGACCCAGTACCTGTAATGTGTAGATTAATAACCATTAGATACAGGACACGGCTCTTTGCATACAGTTGGTGCTCCTAATTGATGATCGATGTACTCACTACACATTTGACACATACGTTGCCCAAATTGATCTGTAACCATTTCCCTTACTTTTGTTCTTGTGTGATTCCTGTTAAATCAACACATGGACCATGTGGTGACTACGTACCATGCTTCCTTCATTGTTGCCCACCATGGTGTTGTAACTGCCTGTCATGCGCCTGAGCTCTGTCACCTCAAACGTAACATCTAAGCCGTTGGGAAGGGCATCAACTCCTGAATGGAATCAATACATTGAGGAAACGTGTTGGCAGCATGGAGGCACCCATCCTCAATCGTTTGCAGTGCAGCCTCAATCAAAGCACACATACCTTTTACAACTCTAAATAACAAAATACATTGTTATAAGTACATCAAGTCGGTCTCAATATACCTTGTGAGGTGTCAATGACAACTTCCACTTTTCTGAAGATACCAAGACGCAGCAGTCTCTGTCTGGCTTCATGCGACCTCTTCATTACCTGGAATAATAACATCTACCTGAATCAGCTCATGTTCCACCATGTGGCTAGATACTTAGAGAAGGGTTTGGACTCATACATTCATGTACAATGGATGCTCACGTCTATTAGGTTTTTTGCTCGAAACACCTCGGAAATTTCATAAGTCAAGAAGTCTTCCTTGGTTTTTCCCAGCCCATCTATGTGGACTTTTTGAACTACCACCTGAAAGAGAAAACGATACGAGTTGTCTATTGTGTTAGACAATATCAGAACGTTGCTTATGTACTGCTCTATGGAAATGAGATGTTACATTGGATGTTACATTTTTGTTTTCAAGAACTTCTTGCTTAGTTTCCTGCTCAACATCTGGCGTTTCGATGTCATCGGCATGAACACCCAGCTCGGGTCCCTTCATGGGGAGAGGGTCAAGACTCTACAAGACAAAACAACATGTGATCTAGTTTTCTCTACATCTGCACGAAATGTATAACTTAAGATTATAGCAGGCTACGACTTTTTATCGACAATTGACAGACATGCTTAGGTAAATCCTTAAGGTTACTTGACAATAGCACACAAATCGTGCTGGAATATGTCTGCTTTATTGAGGTCATGCTTTAATTTCATAATATTTGTCTTACCCTTGCGTGGACGGTACCCATGTTTGGATCTACAGCACAGGTTATTATTTGTACGTAATATTTTGTAGTAGCCGGTGATGATAAATAATTTATATTTTAGTAAGAAAACGGTAAAGTCAAATCAACGGAGGACGCCATGACATTTTTGTAGCCACGCCCTCTAAAGGTGTTCATTCAAGATTCACAACTACGTTGTCGAATAGTGTCACTCATCTTAATGGATGTATAATACGAGCTCATATCTCTCCATGATCCCTCTGCTCCAAAGCATTGTTAGGAAATGTAAAACTATTCTTACGATATATATATATATAATATAATTTTTTAGAGCTTTCAACGGGAAGATGACAGATGAAAGAAATGTAACAATTATCATTGACGTTACTTAAATTATTTATTATTATTGATTTGACAACAATATCCCATTGCAGTTATACACTTAACATAGAACCGAATAAACATATCTTGAAAGAGCAGCATAACATGACCATAAACACAACATCTAATTGTACGATTCTTCGTATGTTGCTGAGCTCCTTTGTAGACCTTTCCTCCTGCATGCACAAATAACAAAACAATCAGAAAACATGAAGATATAAAAATCGCTCCATTATATTTTCCTGGAAGTGCACTTACGCTTCTTTTTTGAACGTCTCGCGCGATATTCTATCGTGATCTTCCCCCTCTGGACACTCGTTTATTTTGCTTACCCCTAAAGTGATCAATGCTGGTTGGAGACGGAAAAAAGTTTTGTTATTTTAAACATGCAATTAATTGCAGTGCTATGTTGCATTCGTCCGGTCATCAAATATATTTGGATACAAATATATTTAATCTCTACGCACCTTCCTTGTATTTGTCATATGTGACGTATCCCTCATTAGTTGGGTCTAGGATTCCAAATACGGAGTCCAAGTTAGAGTCATTAAAAAGACAGGGCCCCTCTGAACGGTTATCTTTAGAATCTTTCAACTGCCCGAGGTAGCCAATGAGAAACTCTTTCGGATCCTCTGTAAAGAAAAATATTATCCGACACACACATTTTTAAATGTATGTTTACGTCACACATATTGTATACGCTTGCGCCTGCAATCCATAATGCTTATCTTATTACATCCATCGTTCATGGATACACAATAATTCATGGATGACAAGATCACAAATGGAAATAGACTTAACCTGGTCTGTAAAATAACAAACTGCTCGTCAGGTTGTTCATGAGTTCGATAATTTTGTGCTTTTCTAGATATTTAGCTGCTTCTTTCGCTCTTGGAGTCGCCATCTTTACTACTGTTTGTTGTGGTTGCTATGATACCCCGGGTTTTGGAGTCTGGACCACAGCCTGCGTAGAATGGTCAGCTATTTAAATTGCTCTGGTCGGGACATAAATACAGAATATAATGATACTTATTCGTGTATAACCGTTTTCATTGGACAGCCAATAGGCCTATTTTGATCTGGATCAAGCATAACACTTTCTTTATAACACAGTGCATCACTGCCATGTTTAAGAGTACCACAAAACCACATGGATAAATCAATTTAAAAGTTTCAGAAGGATTTTTTAAATAGTATAGACTAATGGATGTTCTGTCTCCACTTTTGCATGAATGTCCTAACCCTGCCATTGCCAAAAGTTGTAAATAAGACAACCAGGAAATACAGTAGGAATAACTTTTACAATATGTCACAGTAAGTAACAAGTAAGTACAAGACAGACAGTGTATTTATTAATTCATAGTAAATTATGATGATTACCTTAAGGTACTACAGCAGTGACAACATTGCATTTTCACCGAAGCCAGTAAAGGGCAGGAGGGCTCTCTAGCTCTGAAAATAGCAAAAAAACTGTTTTGGTCGTCACCCTTCTCTGATATGATGTCCAACGGAGTGGGATTTAAATAAAATCTGCAACACATTCATAAAATATAAAATACGTCGTCCACTTGAATCTTGTCCATCCCTGAGATCACAGGGCATATGATCAGTCAGGTTTCTGTGCAGAGTTCAGCTGCTGCTGCTGCAGGGCAGCATCAGCCTTCTCCTTAAGTCTGTAGCCAAGCAGTTCTGTCCTCAACTCGCCAGGCCTGGGTGGGATCTCAGGTATACTCTGGTGGATGGTGACAGACAAACAAACTGTACTCCACACTTACCCAAGAATGTTAAACTATATCGATGTGCAAATTAACCTATTCCTGTTGACACAGGCTGTAGACGCTGGGGATCGAACCCAGAAGCCTTCGGCTTACAATGACGACGAATCATAATGTTGTTTTCGAAGGATTGATTCATTATTACCACTATGTAAAATAGCAATAAGTGAAGTGTGTGGTATATTGAATCTTCTATATATATATATATATATATATATATATATATACACACATACATACATACATACATTGCTATGAGTGACTGGGTCACATTGAGATACTCACTAGGTCAGGAAGATAGTATTGGTGTACAGTCTGTGCTCCTGCGAACATAGCAAGGACAGTGGCCCCAAACATCCTCAGGTAGCGAGGCCACGACACACCCGCTGGCATTATTTGAGTTCGACCTGCGAGGGAAGAATGGCATGACGTAATGCATTGTACATAGATATTGATAGGAAAGGCACATTGGAGGTCATGACTTGTAAGTATATTACCTTTTGATTACAAACCGAGAGAGTAAAGAGCCACACGCATTAATACAGTAAAACAACAATACTCTTGTTGCCTTGCCTTTCATTGCAAGACTATGGCAAAAAGTATGTAAAAGAAACCCAACTTCACAGTTCGCTGCTTGCTTTAAAACGTATTATCTATGGTTATTGTATTTAAACTTGAAATGCATGCTTATCGATATGATTCGACGGTACTTCTTGAGTTATATTGTAGGATGTATTAATGAGTACGAACAGAATCCCAGAAGAGTGACATTAACCACAAACAACGACAGGCCAACGTTTTAAATACATCAATATTCGCATGCTTATTTAATAACTATGTATGATTGCTATCCCGACAGCTACATTTCCCAACTGTCTAGGTAAAATGGTTATGTTAAAATAAATGTTACCTTGCTTTCTTCAGAAAATAAACAAATGTCATTGAGTCGTGTCTTCGAAACCTCATTTCTACTCAATAATGCTCAGTTCTTCGCCCATAAATTCGTGGTTACGTGTCAATATACATGCACTCTGTCGCCACCGTGTGTCTTTCCCAGATAGCACACATTTGTGGCCTAATATTCATTTATATGATTATTTATATTATTAAAGAGTTATATAGTTATTCAGTACTTTTATTGGAGATTTTAAAACATTGCTTTGCTCTGTGAATTTAAAATATAAATTGTAATCAGTCGGACTTTTTAATACTCCACGCCTATGGGTGGCGATATATTTATTTTACTCGCAAACAGGACTCATTAAACGATATGCTGGACGTTTAAATGGTCTTTGTTTTGAATGGGCTCGAACGTTGTCCCTTATTAAAAAGAACAAAAAATGTATGACAGGTACGTTATTTACGTGTTGATTTATTTTTATTTCACCGTGCTTATAAAATGAAAGTGGTATCTTTCGATTAAGACAGTTTGTGAGGCATGTAAAGCGGATAGAAGCTAGTAACAATACCTTCCACCAGCCGTCTTTGTACTACTGCGGTTAGAATTTGCAGACACTTCCTTTTGTCTAACGTTATTTCCAACATATTCCATTAATGTCTCACACTATGCTTTTACGTACAATTCTGTCAGCATAATCAATGTTAGTTTATTCAAGTATATCAACGATTAAGATGGAAGAAAAACAGTATACGTCACTGACGGTTCCTACGGATTATTTCCAACAGTGGTGAGTTGTCCTCGCCGAATCCGAATGTAATTCTGTTGGAGATCGGAAATCGTCCATTATTTTGTATGTCCATGAAGATAACATGTCATGCATGCCTATTATTTATATAGATATGCTTATCGAACATAATTTATGAAGGCATCACTTGTTTGTGAGCTGTCTTCGAGGAACATATGGGACAATCATCATTTGTTATTGATTCTGGAAATGTCATAGCTGATCAAAAAACAATTTAGCCTATTTTTAGAGTGTCAAATAAATATGGGGATTCCTTTTTACAGGAAATGCATGTTCAAGTGTGGAAATACCATACTGTTCATAATTTTGCCTATTGTAAGAGATCATCTTAATGAGGTAAGTATTTTGAGCTGCAATTGTGCAATGAATACAATGCTAAGGGTGCATAAAGATCTGTAGGTAACTTGTCACTGTTTGTTCCAACTTCCAGTAAGCTGTGCATGCACTTGAAATCCTATCTTTCAATCCATCACTCTTTTCATCCATTTCCATTTAATTTACTCTGATTCATAATTGTCATTCACTCATTGATAATTTCCCATTATCCCATTTTAATGTGTTACTCTTCTGCTCACCACCTATTCCCCCAGGTACCAGTCTAGCCAGCAGCACCCACAGGCCCAACACCTGATGCAGTATCATAGCATGGGCCAATACGCCGAAGGATCACGGGAGGAGCCCGTCATGACAGAGCTCTCTGTCCTCCGGGAACTCCCTTCATCTCACCAGGAGTTCCTGTCGCACCAAAGCTACTATCCCCAGGGCTCCCACCAAGCAGAGCTCGACTATCACCACAACTTCAGGGAGAGCCAACAGCCTGCTTTCCAGCCCAGCCCGCATCAGGAGTTTCCAGGGCATCAGGAGGAGCCAGGGAGGGTTCACCAACAGCAACAACCTGTCGATCCAGCACCAGGTGAGTAAACCTGCAGGCAGAAGCAGCCTCCACAACCACCTCCTATGTCACCGGATCATTGTAACGATGCAACATGTTATGCACATTACCTTTCAGAACCTAATAATGAACACCACAATCGGTCACTGCCTTAGACCTTTTTCACTTAGCGGCCATATTGGTTAGTTGGGTGGGGAAACCCTTCTTGAATCTTGAAAACATGAAAGCTCAGTGCAATAGTTCTAGTTCTGCTCTCCATTTCCATACCGGGTTAGCATGTAGAATGCATTTCCATTGAGTGGTCATGGTTTCCCCAAAGATTCTAGAAGGTTTCCCCACCCAATATGGCCGCTAGCTGAATAAGGTACATAGCGTGTCCGTAGTTGATCAAATGTTCATATAAAAACAAAGAAACAATCTTTGCTGCCCTCTCTGAACACCATTCATTCTCCTAGCCGCAGCGCCGGGCAAGAGGAAGCGGGGACGGCCTCCCAAGCAGCACTCAGAGGAGAGCAAGATGCAGCCGCTCGAGATGAGCGAGGAGGAGGCCGCTAAGAAGGCCAAGAGAGCCCTCAACCGCTTCAACGGCATGTCAGTGGCTGAGGTCATGGCCAAAACCTTGCCAGATGTTATTACCTACAATCTTGACATATTGATAGTGAGTTATCTAATGCGGATGCATATATTTATTTCATTTAGGAAAGGGTGGTCTTTTTCCAGCTAAACTGCACAGGAGGTGCAGGTGGTGGTGATCAGGTGGCTCTGGTACTTTGAGCACCCATGCACACCAGTGTAGAGGTCCTGTTCACAGAAAATGTCAACTTTCCAGTAGGTCTGCTATGGTAACACCTTGTTTTCCTTAGATTGGAATCAACCCAGGACTGCTGTCAGCCTTCAAAGGACGGCATTACCCCAACCCAGGAAACCACTTCTGTACGTCTTTTAATGCAGTTTCATTACATCGCATTGATTACTTGGTAAAATCAATTTACATACAAGTATGTTCACACAGGGTGAAGTGAAATATTTGTGCAAATGCAAAAGCTAACCACCCCTGTTTTCACAAAATGAATGGAAAGTGTTTAATGGAATCAAGTGGCGTGGAAAAGCACACAACCAATTTGAAGTTTGTAACATGCAGGCATTCTTCTTTTTACTCATTTTCTAAAATCCCTGTGGTGTTAAGAAGCCGTGAGACACATTTGTACATACTCTTGTATGAATAGATTTCATGGATTTATGTTCTATGCTTATGTTGTACCCAGGGAAGTGTCTGTTCCTGTCAGGTCTGTCTGACGAGCAGCTCAACTACATGCACGACGAGAGTCTCCCGGAGAAGTACGGCATCGGCTTCACCAACATGGTAGAGAGAACTACACCAGGAAGCAAAGACCTGTCCAAGTAAACCAATAACTATACTAGACATGTTACGGGCACTGTTTTTGCTAGGCTGAACAAGCTTAAATTGTTCAGGCTTTGTTAAAAAACTGTTGTTGGATGACCATAGGTAGCGAAATGTTTGCGTTTTGTTTTCAGCATACATACCTTGGCCATATTTGAGAAATAGTAATACTAGAATTTGGTACCTTTGTAGACAAACAGCCATTATAGTAACTTATTGATATAGAAAGGTTATTGATAAATATTGAAGGGTTTGTTTTTTTACAGCAAGGAGATTCGCGAAGGAGGTCGACAGTTACTTGAAAAGCTTCAGAAATACAAGCCACTGATCGCAGCGTTTAATGGGAAATGTAAGAACACACTTAAAATGTTCTGATGATTTAAGGCACAACGTTTTTGAGTGTAATCTGCTGTTTTTCTAAGAACTGTTTATTTTTTAACAGGCATTTATGAAATCTTCTGCAAAGAGATTTTTGGGGTAAAGGCAAAGAATCTTGAGTTTGGCTTACAGCCATACAAAATCCCTGAAACTGGCACGGTATGTTAACAGGCAACAGCCGACAGATCAAACAGATAGACCAGTATAAGGGCCTCACTGGGGTGGATACGCGTTAACTTGTGGACATGTGTCTCTGTGGATAGGTATGTTACTTGATGCCCTCATCGAGTCCGCGCTGTGCGCAGTTTCCCCGGGCTCAGGACAAGGTGCATTTCTACATCAAGCTGAAGGAGCTTCGCGACCAAATCAAGGGCAAGGGCCCAAGCCATGAAGTGACGGAGACAGAGTATTCCTTTGATCTACAGCTGGCAAAGGGTACAACTGTTTGTTACTCATTATGTTATCCATCCGAATGCAGTTGGTGCAAGGTTTTGTGTGTGTGTGTGTGTGTGTGTGTGTGTGTGTGTGTGTGTGTGTGTGTGTGTGTGTGTGTGTGTGTGTGTGTGTGTGTGTGTGTGTGTGTGTGTGTGTGTGTGTGTGTGTGTGTGTGTGTGTTTTCTTTTCTTTTTTTAAACGATACTTATTTGGTTTGTTGCAAGTTTGGCCAAATATAACTTCCTTTTGTTTCCGTTTAAATTGGATTGCTTTTGCAGAGGACGCCAAGAGAATGTCAATCAAAGAGGAGCAGGTGGACCCAGAGTATGAGAACTGTGACAGGGGACGTGAGGAGGCGAGGCAAGGCCCCAGCCACTGCAGTATCTCCAATGCCAAAAAGGAAGGTGAGTGGTGCTAATGCAAAGTAATCTCTGATGTCAACACGGAGGACAACATTCAGCCGTATATTTAAATCTGCCAATGAGCATCACATGGTTCTTCCTTCCAAAGAACTAGGTTTGGTATCTTGGTATCCACTGTTATGGAGATGATTACAAGTGTTTATATTTGTCCATCAGTTATGCTGAAAGCTATTTGCTGCCTGTCGTGAAAAGTTAAAGTTGTCTTTTGGGACACAATACTTTTCCCCTGCACCTTTTGTAGCCTAGGAAGGAACCTGTCCATGATTAACGGTCATGCAACGTTTTGACATCTTCAGTAACGGCTCTGTGACGCCTTCCTTCCAGAACCTGACCGTAAAGAGATTGCGGCAGGTCACATGACATGTAACCCGTGGACTCCACAGTCGTTTGTGGAGCAGATACCGGATATCAACTGTGATAGCAGCACCATACCTCAACCCCCGGTTGAGGGCAAGACGTTTTAAGGACACCAATGTAATGGAGAAAAGGTCATCGGGGGGTCATACCTGTGATGATTCGTCATGTCTGCATGTGTCACACAAGGGGGGGCGGCCAACAGTGCCTGGACTTCCACGTCTTTCAGACAAACAGTTTGTATTCTTGGTGTTTTTTAGTATTATAATTTATTCCATTTCGTACCGCATGTGTGTTTTTTCGGTGGCTTATTTTTATATCTTGGGGGAAAAAAACTGGGATTTTATTATTTGTATCATGTATAATTGTGTAACTGTGCTCCGGAATTTCGGATTTGTGATTGCGGAGCCATTAAATACCTTCTAATGTTCAACCTCAACTTTTATGTGATTTATTAACATTTCTGCCTGAAGTAAAATAGCAAAACAATTCATTGCTATGAGTGCATTAACGAGCAAATGTCCTGCCTCAATTGTTTTGCAATATTCCTATCTGAGAAATAGTTGTTCTTACATTTAATTATCACATTGTTTGGTCTGAGATAAAGAATGATATTTTTGGAAATGTATGCGTGTACCAAAGACATAAAAGTAAGTAGGCTTGAACTTCTCTCCATATTTTCACCATGAAGCACTTGAGGAGCGCACCCCAGTCTGATCCTGGTCCTGGAAAAAAGAGGTTGTCACTGGCATATTATTTATCACATTTTATATTGTAAATTAAGTAGATGAGAAGAATCTTAGAAATGGTCCCCTGGTGATGGTTGGCTGAGCTCTGTTACAAAATGGCCCTGCAACTGCAAAATGTTAAAAACTGGATTTGTTCAGCATCGCTATGTTGAAGTGAAGACCCAGCTCATGTGCAAAGCATTGATAGATAACAGACTCTGCTTCCATTTTCCTTCTGACAGCTTTTTTAAATAATTGGATAAATAACGTAATGCAATTATCGTGAGCCTAACCCTTATAATCCAATACATGCCTTTTGAAAACTAAATTATACAAAGAAAATGGAAAACTTAAATGTCTTTAGCATGAATAAGTGTAATGCCAGTTTGAATGAAGACCACAAATATAAAATGAAAACTGCTTGGGAGAGACCAGGTTAGTTGTACATTTTCTCAAGATATTTAAGGTGTAGGATGCATTTACATATTTGTCGTTGTTTTGATATTTCACACTGCATCATCATCAATCATAATTCATAACTGATTGCTCACTTTCCCAGGTGTCCAGTAGTCACTTAACTCTTTTTGATTCTCTCAATTTGTTCCTTACAGCCTTCTTTTCTATTTCAATGTCTTGAATTGAATGTACAATGTAATAACAGTATAAGTACATACTTTTTTATTAATTAATGAATTTGTTCTTTACATCTATATTACATCATATTACATCAATATGCACATAGCAGTATGTGCATATTGTTTCCACTAAAGCCAACAGGGTGGACTGTGAATCAGAACAGGGTCACTGAGGTAGGCTACAGTTAACCATTCAGTTTCTGAGCAAGATTGAGCTAGCATTTATACCCTGGACATGCAACTAATTAAAAAAACAAAAAATATAATGTGGAGCTACTTTCTTTATATATATAAATAGATATAGATAGATGAGATATATATAGATATATATATATATATATAGATATATATATATATATATATAGATATATATAGATATATATAGATATATATATAGATATAGATATAGATATAGATATAGATATATATATAGATATATATAGATATTGTCCCTTAGTTTCCCTTCTCCCCCTGCTTGCATTTATTGTGAACCGTTTGTTAGCCCACCATGTCTATGCTCTTTGTTGCCACCTTGCGGTCTTGGGACAGGTAAGACAGAGGCCTCTATACCTTTACAACATGTAGTGCTGCTCTCTGTTTGGAAACTTTAGGAGTGTTGCTACCCACTGTGTTTTTGGTTAGTTTAGCTAGTGGACATGTGGTCTGCTTGGCAGCTGGTAAGCTAAGCTTCCCTGTGTTAGCTGTTAGCTTAGCTTTGTTTTGTTTGGTTCTTTTCTTTGGCAACACTCAAGTCCCAAGGCCCGGTTGCATTGTGGGGTTGTACTTGTTGTGTTTGTGTTCACCAGTCCCCAGTGAACCCATGTTCACCCACAACTTACTCATCCATCACCCATAACCCGGGCAGTTTTACATCCGTTACGTGGGGTTGGAACACTACCCCACCGTGAGGCAGGACCGCCAGGACCCTCCTCGGTTTCCGGACCACGTCCCCTCGCTGAGTAAGATCTCATTTAATAATGTATTACAGCCATTCAACTGTTATTGTCAACCCTCCACACACACACACACACACACACACACACACACACACACACACACACACACACACACACACA